>PJEM01019079.1:0-16941 GCA_004023845.1 Helogale parvula
AACACGAGCATCAACAGGAACACCACCACGATGAGCAGATAATGAATCTGAAGCTCTATCCCTGTAGAGTCCTGGACATGTGACATCAAGAGCAGTAGGAGCACATAGAAGGTCAGGACCAAGGTGCCTTTCTCTAGGACCACACACCTCTGAGGTAGCAGGTTCTTGCTCATGACATCTACACAGCCACTGAGGGTGAAGAGGGTGAACATAGTGAGATGCTGCCACTCTTTGGGGTACATAAATCTCGGTGGCAGCTCTCTGTTCATCAGTATCAGCCCTCCTTTAACGCAGCTGATCTCATAAGCTATCAAAATGGAGCCCGCCAACATCTTCAGCAAACCTCCATAGGCTATTTTCCACAGCCTGGCCCATCTTCTCTTATTCCTAGGATGGGATGAAGGATCCAGGAGAGAGTCTTTGAATAGCATGGCTTTGGAGACTCCTATTGCCTGACACAGTCCGTATGAGATTAGAAACAGCCCTGGGTACACATGACCAATAAAGGTTCCCATTGAGCTACACAGATCTGCTTAACGAAGGAGAGAAGAGAAAATTTGGGGCAAGTCCACAACCTCTGGGGCCACTTCAAGGTCTGGGCTTTGGAAAGAATTGCCTTCCACCAACTTTTATCATCCTACCCCACCCACTGCTCCCACACAGAGGAAGTGTTTCTTGAAACAAGCCTACGGATTTGGTGGACTAAAGCCTCGTTGTTCCATTTCATTCTGGAACATTGAGAACTAACTGACATGCCAAAGAAGAACACTTGTGAATGTGATTTTAGGGGCTCCTGTCTATGGCCCTTGGGACACTTCTGTTCACACCTGTCCCTTTCTCCCATGGCTTTCTTCCCCTTGTGTTTCCAAGCACTCAAAGAGAGGAGCATGGGATGGGGTTAGGGGTTGCTGTGGTATCCTGAGGAAGCCTGGGCACTCACAAACCCTACAGTATTCTTCGGTTGTTCTCAGACATAACTTTGGTCCAACTGTAAGGTTTTCTTTCTGGACACATATATTTAGAAATATTTGGGTATGTAGCCATATAATACACACCTAGTGTCTATCTGGCTTTTCTTTCTCTTAAATACACATTCTGAAGATCACCAAGGAAGCTTCCTTCACCTCCTCCTCTTCTTCAGATCTCCATCCATGCCCACACCCCTCCTTCAACATCTCGACTGGCCAATAAGTGGATCTGAAAAGCTATCTCTTGATATTAATTTTCAGGGATTGTGGTGGTTTTGTCATCCTAACTGAACTTAAGGCATATTTCCCAGAATTTCCTTCCTTCTCAACAGTTGCCTGTTGGATTGGCTACAGGAGAGATTTACATGAGAATTAGAAGGTGGAAGTGTGTAGAGTGCCAGGTGCCACATAGCTCATGTGTTCTGTTACTGATCTGTGGCATGGGCAGCAGCCAGGCCTATAGCTTCCTCAGCTTCTCTTAGTGTAAAGGGCACCAACTTCTTCTGCAGGTCACTTGCCACTGAAGTATGAGGTGGTGAGAGGCATATACAGGCTCAATTTTGTTTCTTACCCATTTCAGTTTGTCCTTGATCTTCATGCAATATACTTCTTCCTGACTGCCGCCATATTGGCCAGAAATGATCTCAGGCCTCATCACGTAGCAGAAAGGCCACACAGCCTTCCATAAACTTCTTCAGTACAAATGTGTAAGGTCTAATATCTGCAAGAAAATCATATACTACTTTGCTCCCTTGATTCATTCTTAACTGATACAAGCGATTAAAAATGTTAGGGAGAGGGAGGGAGACAAATCATGAGAGACTCTTGAATACTGAAAACAAACTGAGAGCTCAAGAGGGAGGGGGAGAGGGGAAGGGGGGTGATGGTCATGGAAGAAGGCACTTGTGGGGAAGAGTACTGGGTGTTATATGGAAACCAAATTTATAATAAACTATTAAAAAATAAAAATAAAGTATAATTCTTCAAATACAGATACCAATGAATGTGTGACTCCAGTGAGTTGGTGTTGGTCGTTTGTATTTTAATGTGAATTAGCCCATCAGCTTCATTTATCTGTTACTCCGTTAGTGTCTAATGCACCTCACAAGAGAGTCCTAGGTATTGGGTAACAGGAAGCTGAGTAGAAGGCAGAGAGGATGATGGAGGAAAAGGTACAGGGAATGTGAGGCATGCCCTAGGCGCACACATGGTATTGGGTTTATTGCAGGAGGTACTGAAAGAAGAGTTTTTTGGAGTGTGGCAATTGTGCTGGGGAGTAGGGGGAGGAAGTCATCACTCAGCATGAACAATGCTGACATTACAGCCTTCTGCATAATCATCAGTCCTCACCGCACAAGCAATGTCATGGGGGAAGAGAGGCAGCACCTGTATGCTGATAGCACCTCTAGAAGAGAGGAGGTGAATTTTCACTCTGGTCGTAGCACTGCCTCTGAGCCCTCACCGCTATCCAAATACCTAGTCTTTCTCAAGTGCACTTAATTCCAGAAAAATTAAATCTCTCTCTCTGCCCTTGAGGATGGCAATCATTCAGATTGCTTCTTACTATTGAGAGATTTGGCGAGACTAAGATTTGAGTGTGAAGGCAAGTTGGAAAAACAAAGCGTAATTCTGCTTTATTAAGGAATTTGCTTATTTTAAAAGTTAGTTTTAGGCTTTTCTTTCAATTAATGTAGAGTCAGTTTAGAAAAATCAGGTAAATATATAAGCAAAAATAACAATATTAAAAATGATCTTGGGGTACCTGGGTGGCTCAGTCAGTTGAGTGTCTGACTTCAACTCAGGTCATGATCTCATGGTTGATGAGTTCAAGTCCCGCACTGGGCTCTGTGCTGACAGCTCAGAGCCTGGAGCCTACTTCGGATTCTATATCTCTCCCTCTTTCTCTGCCCCGCCCCGCTCATGGTCTCTGTCTGAAAATAAATAAATGTTAAAAAAATTTTAAAACATGACCTTTAATCCTATAACCTAGAGGTGACCATTGCCACCATTGAGGTATACAAATGCAGTTTTAAGAAGGCAGCCTAAGGAAGTGAAAAAATGCATCAACTGGAAGTCATAAATCTTGGTTCTAGTTCCTTCTGCCTTCATTTGCTGGATGTCATACCTCTTATGTGAAAAAAAAATTGAATGTTGAGCTTAACTTTCTATTGATGTGAAAATAAAAGTTCATGCATGTTGTGACACAAAAGTGAACATATTTCTCTCCTATTTCTTTCTCTCTTTTGGTTAATTAACAAAAAGCTTGGAGAGCATGGTAGACCTCAATGCTCAGACAGAGGAGATTCAAAGGGAATACCTCAGTGATACTTCTGAAGTGAGTAAAGAAGGAGAGGACCCCAGGGATTCTTTTTGATTTTTGGATTTGCTCTGGGAGAAACACAGAGTTTATCACTCCCCTAAGTAACAGGAGGGCTGGGCTGGGGTGTGCATGGTCCACAGGCCTCAGGGAACTGCATTCAGTCACTTTTAATGTTGCTTCTCATACTTCAAGGCTGTGGTCCAAATGAAGTGGGGTCAGCAGACTTCAGGCTAGCTCCCACACTCATCTCCGCCATTCTTTCTGGAAGCTGTGAGGGGGTTGCCAATGGTCAGAGGAGAAGGGAGATTAACAGCACTGACCCATCAGCAATGCAAGGTTCAAAGTGGCATATATGAGGACAAGTAGCCCCATTTAAGGTCCCATCTGGGATGTTCTGGCCCCTCACCTTGGCCAGGCACCAGCACTACGTGTTGTTCATTAAAACATGGACATCCGGATCTCAGACTCTGAAGATAGGAATCACCTATCCCAAACCAGACACTGCCCACGAGTAGCCAAGAAGGAAGCCAAAGGTGGTGAATGATTAGCAGAACTGGCAGACAGCTCCAGAGTCTGTGGACAATGAGTGGCTGGACAGCTGTTTCATGAGGGGAACTTTGCTTGAGCACAGGAGCCCATGGAGGTCCTTCATGTCCTGGCTGCTCTACATTGAGACTCACTTCAGACCTACCCTATCTCCCTCCCCACATTCTAGTGGGTCCCCAGGCACAGCCACTGCCAATTGTTTGGCATAAAATGCTAGAATGAGCAAGAAAGTCTTCAAATTCCTGAAGAATTTGCTATGACTGTGGATTCTACTGAATATAACAGGGCATATAAAAAAGTATATGACATAGTTCTTACCCTCAATGAGCTTACAGTTTAGTTGAAGGCACACATCTCTACACACACACAATACAGACATTAATAACTATTTAGACTACCTCACATCCATAGAAATCAAATATGACATGTAATTTTAAATTTTCTAAGAGCACATTAAACACATAAAATGGTGAAATTAACTTTAATGATTATTTTTACCTAATATATCTTAAATGTTATATCAGCATGTAATTAATATAAAAATTAAAAACAAAGTATGTTAGGTTCCTAATTTCATACTAAGTCTTCCAACTCCAATTATATTTTATACACATAGCGCATCTCAGTTCAGATAAGCTGTATTACAAGCACTCAGTACCTCTATGTGGTTAGTGAATGCCATATTGGATTATGCAGAGTTAGACAGTATGGAATGACATGTTGAGTGAATTTTAAAGTTTTGGTGAAAAGAACAGTTCAGGGAGGAGGTAGAAATTTGGTCAAAAATGGCATCTAGAGAACTATAGTATAAACTTCTTGATAGCTGTGGGGTTTTAGTATGGTGCTTCCAAGAGCATCTTTTAAATTACCTTTTTTTGTTTAGGAGGAACATCATCATCATCATCATCATCATCACCATCATCAACACAAATGATTAAAACTCACCTTGCTGCAAGGCAGAATATAGCACAGGAAGAAAGAAAGCCAGAGACTGGGAACTCAAGCAGAACAGAGGAAGTTGGTCCATGGAAATAGGCACAAGGTCAGAGATAGCCCATCTGTTCATGGGTCAACTTTCATCTTATTTCCAGTAAGGGTTACCAAGTCTTGAGGTTTGTCATTGATCTACCAAAACAAGGCTCACAGAAGATGGAAAACATTCTAATTTCTTTGTTTGAAAGGATATATATACTTTATTTCTCTTGGCACAGCAGCCTATAATTTTCCTCTTAGAAATTTTCTAAAATGTGAGCTTTATACCTCATTGCATAATTATGACTCAGGTTTCACAGTCTATATAATTCGTTTCAGGTACTTTTGACTATCACATTTCAACAGCTGCAAATTTATTTTTCTTCTGGAAACTTTTGGCAAGGTAGAAGTTTATACTCACTTTACTTCTGTTATACCTATTTTTTTGCTTATGACTGTGCTATTAACTCATACCCATGGCCAAGGACAGAACTCAAGAGTTCTGAGTCTGGCTTTTTCCATAGATCATTTCTCTTCTAAACCAGAATATGCATGCTCCAATTAGGAGTTAACCTTTGCTCCCTCTTGTTCAGAAATCTTAATTCTGCAATTTTGGAACTCCATGGTAAATCTCAGAATTCCCTGTGAGAGATAAAGCTATCTGACCACTGAATATTCTTGCTCCCTTCCTACAATGTGGGGTGTTGCTGGGACCACACTTCCCAGCCACTCAGTGACTGCGTTTGGGCCAGTGGAAGGTGTGTGGAAGTCATGTACACCACTGTGTGACAAGGCCTATAGAAACTTCCTCCCATTTCTCACCCTTCCTTTTTCCATATCTTCTGGCTGAATACAGAGGACCGTGAGGCACTAGAGAAGGACAGTCACAAGATGAAAGGAGTCACATCTGAAAGATCAGGGGGAAGACTTATGAGTATGGGAGAAATAACTTTTGTGTTAAGCCAATAAGATTTATATTTATCTGTTTTAAAACAGTTAGTTAGTATACATTGTCTGCCAGGCCTCCAAGAGGACCCTGGAAGCTCATGTAAATTCAACACTTGGCCATCAACATTAACGTGACAAATTACCTGAAGGGTTAAGTTAATTTCTTCCAACCAATTCCCTTCTCTGCTTTCGGTACCTCAAAGTCTAGAATTATATTCATGTGCCCTGTTCAGGCTAGTGTTTCTAGGTCCCAGGAGACTAAATTCACAAAGGCTACCTTATAATTAATTATAGACAGAGAGAAAAGGAACTTGAAGGTCCTGAAGCTTCTCATTCTCATTAGGAGCCTTGCTTCATTTTGGCTGCAATCTTCCACTCATGGAGCCACACGTGTTTTTTGTTTGTTTGTTTTAATTTATTTTTTAAATTTAAATCCAAGTTAGTTAACATATGGTGTAATAATGATTTCAGGAATAGAATTTAGTGATTCTTCACTTACATATAACACCCAGTGCTCATCCCAATAAGTGCCTTCCTTAATTCCCCTTGCCCATCTAGCCCATCCCCCGACCCAACATCCTTCCAGCACCCCTCAGTTTGTTCTCTGTATTTAAGAGTCTCTTATGCTTTGTTTCCTTCTCTGTTTTTAATCTTATTTTTGATTTCCTTCTTCTATGTTCTTTCATTTTTTTAACAGTCTCTCTCTCTCTTAAATTTACATTCAAGTTAGCTAGCATCTAGTGAAATAATGATTTCAGTAGAATTCAGTGACTCATCACCTATGTACAACACCCAGTGCTCATCCCAACAAGTGTCCTCCTCAGTGTCCCTTGTCCATTTAGCCCATCTTCCCATCCCCAACCCCTCCAGCAACCATAAGTTTGTTCTCCATATTTAAGAGTTTCTTACATTTTGTCTCACTACCTGTTTTTATATTAGTTTTGCTTCCCTTCCATTATATCCATCTGTTTTGTATCTTAAATTCCACATGACTGAAGTCATATGATATTTGTCTTTTTCTGATTGACTAATTTCACTTAGCATAGTACACTCTAGTTCCATCCACTTTGTTGCAAATGGCAAGATTTCATTCTTTTTGATTGCCAAGTAGTATTCCATTGTGTATATATACCACATCTTCTTTATCCATCAGTTGATGGATCAGTTGATGGACATTTGGCCTCTTTCCATAATTTGGCTATTTTTGGTAGTGCTTCTATGATAAACATTGGGGTTCCTGTACCCCTTTTCAGCACTTATGTATCCTTTGGATAAATACCTAGTAGGACAATTGCTGTATTGTAGGGTATTCTATTTAATTTTTTAAGGAATCTCCACACTATTTTCCAGAGCAGTTACACTAGTTTTCATTCCCACCAGCAGTGCAAGAGGGTTTCTCTTTCTCTGCATCCTTGCCAAAATCTGTTGTTGCCTGTGTTGTTAATTTTAGCCACTCTGACCAATGTGAGGTGATATCTCATTGTGGTTTTGATTTGTATTTCTTTGATGATGAGTCATGTTGATCATTTTTTCATGTGTCTGTTGGCCAAGTGGATATCTTCTATGGAAAAGTGTCTATTCATATCTTTTGCCCATTTCTTCACTGGATTATTTGATTTGGGGATGTTGAATTTGATAAGTTCTTTATAGATTTTGGATACTAACCCTTTATCTGACTGTCATTTGCAAATATCCTCTCTCATTTCATTGGTTGCCTTTTAGTTTTGTTGATTGTTTCCTTTGCAGTGCAGAAGCTTTTTATCTTGATGAGGTCCCAATAGTTCATTTTGCTTTTATTTCCTTTGCCTCCAGAGACATGTCACATAAGAAGTTGCTGTGGCTGAGGTCAAAGAGGTTTTTGCCTCTTTTCTCCTCTAAGACTTTAATGGCTCCTGTCTTATGTTTAAGTCTTCCATCTATTTTGAGTTTATTTTTGTGTATGGTATAATAAAGTGATCCAGTTTCATTTTTCTGCACGTTGCTGTCCAGTTTTCCGAACACCATTTGCTGAAGAGACTGTCTTTTTGTTTCCATTGGATATTCTTTCTTGCTTTGTCAATGATTATTTGGCCATACATATGTGGGTCCATTTCTGGATTCTCTGTTCTTTACATTAATCTATGTGTCTGTTTTTGTGCCAGTCCCATACTATCTTGATGATTACAACTTCTTAATACAGCATGAAGTCTGAAATTGTGATGAAATAGGGCCACACATCTTAATGAGATATAGTGTTTCTCTTCAATTACTAGTGTTGGATCACCCAAAACTAATACCAGCTATATTGGATTTCCCTTGCTGCATAAAAAATTAACATAAATTTAGGAGTTTAAGCAGTACAGACTTATTATCTCACAGTTTCCATAAGTCAGGAATTCAATATAGGTTAACTGAGACCTCTGCACAGAATCTCACCAAGCTTAAGTCAAGGAGTTGGCTGGGGCTGTGATTCTCATTTGAGGCTCAGGGTCCTCTTTTAAACTTACTGGCTATTGGCAAAATTCATCTCTTTGCAGTTTTAGGACTGAAGCTCTTAGTTTCTTGCTGCCTGTCAGCCAGGACTGCTATCAGCATCTAGAGGTTGATCACAGTTTCCTGCCATGTGACCCCCACAGGAAGATCACAACATGGCTACTTGCTTTTTTCTAGGCCAACAGAAAAAGCATATCTTTGATGATTAATGAAGACCTCACCTGACAAAGTCAGACAATCCAGGACAGCCCCTCTTTTCACTAATTCAAACTCAGCTAGTTAGTAACTATCATGAGAGTGATAAACCATTATATTCATTGGTCCCATTGAAGGGGAGAGGGTTATACAGAATGTGTACACCGGGGGTAGGAATCATGGGAGCCATCTTAGAATTCTGCTTACCACACCACCCAATTCTCCTATAAGTTGCAATATATTGTGTATATCTTTGTATTTTTCTCATTATTGTATTGTTAATCCCTGCATAGTACCTGGAAAATAATAGCTATTTAGGATTTTTTCTTTTCTTCTTTCCTTTCCTTTTAATTTATTGTCAAGGTAGCTATCATTCAGTGTATATAGTGTGCTCTAGATTCCGGTAATTCATTGCTTACATAAAACACCTAGTGCTCATCCTAACAAGTGCCTTCCTCAATGCCCATCACCCACTTCTTCCCTCACTTGACCCCCACCCCCACCAACCCCCAGTTTGTTCTCTGCAATCAACAGTCTCTTATGGTTTGCCTCCCTCTCTGTTTGAAACTATTTTTCTCCTTCCCTTCTGCCATGGTCCTCCATTAAGTTTCTCAAGTTCCACATATGAGTGAAAAGATATGATATCTGTCTTTTTCTGACTGACTTCTTTCATTTAGCATAATACCCTCTAGTTCCATCCATGTTGCAAATGGCAGGATTTTATTCTTTCTCATTGCCAAGTAGGATTTCAGTGTGTATAAACCACATCTTCTTTATCTATTCATCAGTTGATGGAATTTGGGCTCTTTCCAAAATTTGGCTACTGTTGAAAGTGCTGCTATAAACATCGGGTACATGTCCCCCTATGCATCAGCACTCCTGTATTCTTTGGATAAATTCCTAGTAGTGCTATTGCTGCGTTGTAGGGTAGTTCTATTTTTAATTTTTTGAGGAACCTCCACACTGTTTTCCAGAGCGGCTACACCAGTTTGCATTCCCACCAACATTGCAAGAGAGCCCCCATATATCCACTTCCTCACCAACATCTGTTGTTTCCTGAGTTGTTAATTTTAGCCACTCTGACTGATGTGGGATGGTATCTCAGTGTGGTTTTGATTTGTATTTCCCTGATGATGAGTAATGTTGATTATCTTTTCATATGTCTGTTGGCCATCTGGATGTCTTTTATGGAAAAGTATCTATTCATGTCTTCTACCCTTTTCTTTATTGGATTATTTATTTTTCATGTGTTGAGTTTGATAAGTTCTTTATAGATTCTGTATAGTAACCCTTTATCTGATATGTCATTCGCAAATAACTTCTCCCATTCCATTAGTTGCCTTTTAGTTTTGTTGATTGTTTCCTTTGCAGTGCAGAAGCTTTTTATCTTGATGAGGTCCCAATAGTTTATTTTTGCTTTTATTCTCTTGCCTTCGGAGACGTGTCAAGCAAGAAACTGCTTTGGCTGAGCTCAAAGAGGTTGTTGCTTGTTTTCTCCTCTAGGGTTTTGATGGTTTCCTGTCTCACATTTAGGTCTTTCATCTACTTTGAGTTTATTTTTCTGTATGGTATAAGAAAGTGGTCTAGCTTCATTCTTCTGCATGTTGCTGTCCAGTTCTCCCAGCACCATTTGCCGAAGAGACTGTCTTTTTTCCATTGGATACTCTTTCCTGCTTTGTCAAAGATTAGTTGGTCAGACATTTGTGGATCCAATTCTGGGTTTTCTATTCTATTCTATTGGTCTCTGTGTCTGTTCTTGTGCCAGTACCATACTGTCTTGATGATGACAGCTTTGTAGTAGAGGCTAAAGTCTGGGATTCTGATGCCCCTGTTTTGGTTTTCTTTTTTTAACAAAACTTTGGCTACTTGAGGTCTTTTGTGGTTCCATACAAATCTTAGGATTGTTTGTTCTAACTTTCAGAAGAATGCCGGTGCAATTTTGATTGGGATTGCATTGGATTTGTAGATTGCTTTGGGTAGCATTGACATTTTAACAATATTTGTTCTTCTAATCCATGAGCATGGAATGTTTTTCCATTTCCTTGTGTCTTCTTCGACTTACTTCATAAGTTTTCAGCATACAGATCTTTCACATACAGATCTTTCACAGCTTTGGTTAGGTTTATTCCTAGGTATTTTATGGTTCTTGGTGCAGTTGCACATGGGATCTGTTTCTTGATTTCTTTTTCTGTTGCTTCATTATTGGTGTATAAAAATGCAACCGATTTCTGTACATTGATTTTATATCCTGCAGCTATTTAGGATTTTTGAATACATTAATTAAATTTTTTGGTTGTCTTTTTTTTTATGTTTATTTACTATTGAGACAGAGAGAAACAGAGCATGGGTAGGGGAGGGGCAGAGAGAGAAGGAGACACAGAATCTGAAGCAGGCTTTAGGCTCTTGCTGTCAGCACAGAGCCTGACATGGGGCTCGAACCCATGAACCACGAGATCATGACCTGATCCTAAGTCAAATGCTTAACCAACTGAGCCACCCAGGCGCCCCTCCTTTGGTTGTCTTGATTGAAGTTGGAAGATCCCATTCATGTATTACCCACCTGTTTGGAAATTAGTCTCCTTCATTATGTGTTCACTTTTGTGAAATTTGGTTGTAGTTTTTCTCTTGTCACTGTTCCAAATATCTGGGGGGAGAATGGTATATAAGGATTTTGGCCTCCTGTACACTTCCTCCACTGATGTTTCAGACAGGGTCCCACTAGAAAATAGATGGAACACACACTGCAATAGTTCAAGAAGGGTTTAATAATGGTACTTCTTATACAGATGTGGGCAGGGTGCAAGAAGATCACAAGAGATATCAGAGTAACAGTAGGAGCTGTTATTTCCTCTAGGCACCAAAGGACCTAAGACAAGAGAAGTTCTGGTATATGCAAGAACAGTGTAGTGGGTTGAACGGTGGCCCCTAAAAAGATATTTCCAAGTCCTAACCCCCAAGACCCTGTGATTGTGACCTTATTTGACAAAAGGGTCTTTGTGGACATAATTAAGTGAAAGGTCTTGAGATGAAATCATCTTGGTCTTAGGGTAGGGTCTAAATCCAATGACAGGTAAGCTTATAAGAGAAAGTCTAAAGGCGATTTGAGATACAGAAGCACACAGAGGAGAAGACAATGTAAAAATGGAAGCAGAGATTGGAAAGATGTATCTATAAGCCAAGGAATGCCAAGGGCTGCCCACAGTCATCAGAAGCTGAGGGAGAGACGTGGGACAGCTTCCCCTTCAGAGCCTCCAGAAGGACTCAGCACTGCCTTCACCTTGACTTTGGACTTCTGACATCCCAAACTGTGAGACCGTAGATTTCTTTTTTAAACCACTTAGTTTGTGGTAACTTGTTTTGGTAGCCTAGGAAACAGATACTGATGGTGTCATGGTGGCAAGGTACTGCCAGCCTGAGCTGACCCCAGAGACAGGAGCAAAAAGAAGAAAAACCCTAATCTCACTCTCTAAACCACCCTCTTGCTGGAGCTTATCATTGGCCAAAGGTTGCCTAAAGCCAGAGACTAAGGAGCTCAATGATGTGGTGCAGACCAGGGCAGTCTCCTGAGAGAGAGAACAGGATGGAGGTGGGAGGTAGATTTGGAGAGGCAAACTGAAGATAAACACTATATCTTGTTTAGGTAGAGTAACCGTAAGTCCCAATGTGTCTGTTTACCTGTTGTCTCAATGCAAGTATTAATTTTTCCTTTTCTTTTTCAAGAGTTCAAGTTTGAATGAGAAATTATATGGTCACATTAGTTATAGGTTAAAATCCAATTGGATTAGTACTCAAATATATAGAGAGTTTTCTGTACAATATGTTAAGTGAAGCAAGTCACCACACCATCAAAATGCCATCTCTCCCGACTGCCCTGTGGTCCTGACTGTTCTTGGTAGGTGTAAGAAGAAAAAGTAAGACCTTCTGAAGTTAACAAGAACATAATTGTCTCCAAAACCTGGGTCATACACCCCCCTATTTTCTGAAGTTAGCTTTTTTCATCTCGTCTTGGAGACAATTTTTGTCAGGACATACAGATCTCCCCTATTCTTTTTAAGTCCCGAATAGTACTCCATAATTTATTTAACCATTTCCCTACTGGTAAACATTTATTATTGAAAGTTCCCGATGGAAAAAATACTTTAGTGACCATTCTAGTATACACTCTTTGTACAGATGTGTATGTATTTCTAGAATAGATACTGTATCAGAGTTCTTAGCTACACACAACAAGAATCTACTCTGGCTAGTTTAGGAGAAGGAATTTATTCAAA
Source organism: Helogale parvula (assembly GCA_004023845.1). Classification (NCBI taxonomy): domain Eukaryota; kingdom Metazoa; phylum Chordata; class Mammalia; order Carnivora; family Herpestidae; genus Helogale; species Helogale parvula. Next base: position 12,693 of record PJEM01019079.1, read on the forward strand.
TAGATACATTAGTTCACAGAATCATTAGTATGGCCGGAGAAAAAGACTTCAAGTTTAAGTATGAAGGACCAATGGCCAGAATTGCACTGTTGAAATGGGCTTAGGTTGCTGCTTTTGACACTGACCCCAGAACTATGAGGCAGACCAGTGTGATGATGAACACAGGTTCCTGTCTTTACCACTGGTCTTCTACAGAATAGAAACCCCATGCACAGCCAACTTCCGTACATTGCTCACTTGAGAGTTGAAGTCTTAAGTGGGTGTGTCTAACTGGTCACATGCCTGTACCCTAGCTAGCTACAAGGGAGGTCAGGGATTAAAAATAAAAATCTACCAGAAAGGCAAGCCTGATGAAGTGGAAATTGTTCAAATGTTGAGAAGTTCTTTCTTTTTTTTTTTATAATAGTTTATTGTCAAATTAGTTTCCATATAACACCCAGTGCTTCTCCCCCCAAGTGGCCCCCACCATGACCATCACCCCCCCCCCCTTCAGTCCATGGTTCGTCTCCAGTATTCAGTAGTCTCCCTTGATCTGTGTCCCTCACTCTTCCCCGCTCTCTTTTCCCCTTCCTCTCCCCATGGTCCCCTGCCAGGTCTCTCCTGTTAGACCTATGAATGCAAACATATGGTATCTATCCTTCTCTGCCTGACTTATTTCGCTTAGCATGACACTGCTAGGGATTTACCCAAGGGATAAAGAAGTGCTGAGGCATAGGAGCACATGTACCCCAATGTTCATAGCGGCACGTTCTACAATAGCCAAATCATGGAAAGAACCTAAATGTCCATCAACTGATGAATGGATCAAGAAGATGTGGTATATATATACAATGGAGTACTATATGGCAATGAGAAAGAATGATAGATGTCCATTTGTAGGAAAGTGGATGGACCTTGAGGGAAGCTCTTTCAAAGATGGTGATAGACTCATGACAGATGCCAGACTCATGACAGATGCCAACTACAGACAGCAAATAGTGGAACTTTTTGGCACCCCCTGCCAAACTGACTTCAAAGAAATGTAGACCAATTTACATTGCCACCTGCCATGTATGGTAATTCCCTACATCTTTTTCCCTACATCGTCTCCAACAATGGATAGTATTATTTCTTTATTGACAATTCTTGCAACCTGACGTTAAATAAAGATCCTACTTTTTAAAAATCTGCTTTTTCTCAAAATTGATTAACTATTTAAAAAATGTTTATCAGCCATTTGTTTTTCTGAGACATAATCATTTATATCTTCTGCCTGCTTTTTTTTTATATTAGGTGGCTTTTTTATTTGAACATCTCTGTATATTCTGAGCATCAGATTATATTTTTCTGTTCCATATGTTGGAAGTATTCTTAACAGTATCCCTTTTATCTATTTTGTTTATGTCTTTTAGTTGGGGGAAATTTAAACGAAATGGCTAATATTTTCAGTTTTTTTCCCAGAAAAATTTTTATGTCTTTTAGTATAAAATACTCTCCTTCAACCCCTTCAAAACATTTTTAAGGGCTTCTTGCTCATGTTTATTTTCTTATCTATTATTCTTTGTGTATGTATGTTGAATGAGATAGAAACTAAGCTATTGTTGTTTGTTTTTCCAAGTGGAGAGCCAATTATTCCTCACATTTTTTGAAGAACCCATTCTTAACATGCATTTAATTTTTTCACTATGTATTTCTGTTTCTGGAGACTCTGTTACATTACACAATGTTGATTTAAGGCTCTACAATGGTACTTGTTTGCTCCTACGCCACAGATTTAATGACTGAATATTTATAATGTATTGTGATAGCTGGTAAGGCAATTTTTTCCTCCTTTTTTTCTTCTAGGAAAAAAGAAGACCTAGGGTCTTCTCTCTGTTTCTTTCCCAGATATCTTTTAGAATGAGTTTGCCAAATTCCATTAAAATAGCATGGGGATTTTTTGATTAGGAGTACATTTAATTTAAATAGATTTCTGGGGTGCCTGGGTGGGTCAGTCTGTTAAGTGTCAGACTCAGTTTTGGCTCAGGTTGTGATCTCATGATTTGCAGGATTGAACCCCTTGTCAGGCTCCACATTGATAGCAAGGAGGATACTTGGGATTCTCTCTCTCTCCTTCTCTCTCTGCCTCTCCCCCACTCACTCTCTCTAAATAAATAAATAATATAAATAAATAAATAAATTTCTGTAAATGCAAGTATATTGCCCAGAAGGTATGTTTTATGGTGTATTATGTTAGGATAAATTCATTTATTATTAGAGATTTCCTCAGCAGTTTAGAACTGAAGTGCAAGTAACTTGTTAAGCCCAAGAGTTATCTGTATTTCTTCATCATTTACCATGATTATATTAAAAATGGCAATAAAAAAATAATGGGAAAATACTCAGGAACTAGGTGTAACAGGAGAAACAAGAAGGATTACAAATACTCAAAGAAACTCAAAGAAACATGTGATCCCAGGCTCTGCTCTGACCTGTACCTAGAAATGAAAGCCCCAGCCAGAAGCGCAGGGGCCCATTAGCCTCTTCATACCCCAGGGAGCCAAGGGGGTAGAGACAAATACACTCTAGGAGGATGGGAGTGGGTAATTGCACTGTTCTACTCATGCACAGTGGGTCTCCTCATGCCTACTTTCTACTCATTTCCTTGTCTGGGCCAGTCAACCCCTCGTCTGCAGAGAGGTCAGTGGAGCCCAGATGACAGAAGCAGAGACTTGACTTTCAGAGTTGCCAGCTTAAGTTTCTAACCTGCCTCTGGTTCGCCATGAATCTTTGGGCAAATTAGCCCTTTGGAGACTTAGTTGTAGAAACTTCTGGAAAGCCAATTAGGAGGTACCTTATGCAGATATACTAAGCAATAACATACAGAGAAACGTTTTCAAATAGGTCAGTGTTTAATTTTACACACAGATCAGGAAGTGAGTGGACACACTGCTTCAATGATTTGGACTTTAGACTGTAGATGCCTTTCTGAGAGTTCACAGAGCAGTCAAACATTATATTTAGGAGACACAGGAAACAGGCTCTGGAAGCAAGTGAAACTTCATTAAGTATCAACCACACAGAGGACAGTGTTATAACCTGGAAAATGCAAAGCAAATTGGGTAACTAGGATATGACAAATTCTCCATCTTAGTGAGGCAAAACTTCCCCATGAAAAATAGGACAGCACTGAATGTATCAGCAGCATGGGGAAAATAACAAAGCCCAATTAGGTGAGCAGTGCAAGGAGATTTAATGCTGGGTATAAAATAACTGCGTACTAGATATGTGACTGGCACTGGCTTTTTCTAAATTGTACACCTTATTTGGCAAAGGCATGAGAGTAGTATATGATAAATTAGGATCTACTAGATTGCTGGTTGGACTGGTGGTAGTTAAACGAGTAGCTTATAAGCACCTTGCTTTGGCTAGATTAGAATTCAGGAATAAGACATGTGGTGATATTTAAGGAAAATTTGGCTTATGGAAACTTGAAAAATTGTGATATGAAATTACTGGTTTTCAGTTTATGTGCAAAATTTGAAATGATATGAATCTACCCAAATTAAAAATTATACATGAGATTCTTATCACTTCTAAGAGGGGTGATAAGTGAATTGTACCACATCTGTTTCCACATGGTGTTGTCACTTAACTTGGAAAACAGAAACATCTAATATTGCAGTTTGACTTCTGAGAAGTCTTTATTTTTCGGGTAAAAGCCTAGAGAAGTAGCTGGTGACATGACTGCTGGGCTCTGCTCTCCTCCCTTTGAAGGCCTGCCTTCAACGGCATTTTCTGCCCCCCATGGCTTTTCTTCCACACTTACCCACTCCTCTGGTGCTCTCCCTACCACCCCACCAATCCCATCAGCATCTCTTTCTCAAGTTTTTCTCTCCTTGTTACCTCAGCAATTAGAAATTCAAGGGCATGAGATGTACCAGCAGATGGAGACTAACTGCTCTCCTTCACTGGGGACCAAAAGGGCTACAGTGCACATGTATGAGTGAACACACAAGGAGGAAGATGAGGGAACAACGTGCCAGACATTCTAGGCCCTGTCTCAGGAAGAGCTCTTTGAAAGGAGAAGAACCTGGTCACCTTTCTCAGACTGTTCCACTTCCCGCAGTAATTTGTAGAGGGGTCCTACAGCGCCCTTGTGATATGGAGCTTCTTTGGATCCCATCAGCATCAAGCTGGGACGGTAACAACGATGCCACCAGGAAGAGATTCCATAGATGCCCAGCAGACACAAAGCATTGATCATCACATGCCAACAGAAGAAGGTGGT
>PJEM01019080.1:0-16939 GCA_004023845.1 Helogale parvula
GTCCCTCCTGAGGGCAGTCTCGTTTCCAGTGCCATTCCTGACCACGAAAGTGATATTTGGTGCCAGGACCTTGGGGCCCAGATATAGTGCTTATGGCCACAAGTAAGGCCTCAGATTTTTTTTTATTATTATTAAGGCAGTTTAAGTTTTAAAATATAATTTATTGTCAAATAGGCTAACATACAGTGTGTGAAATGTGAGCCACATATGAGTGAAAGCATATGATATCTGTCTTTCTCTGACTGACTTACCTCACTCAGCATAATACCTTCCAGTTCCATCCACGTTGCTGCAAATGGCCAGATTTCATTCTTTCTCATTGCCATGTAACACTCCAATAAAGAAGATATACCACATCTTCTTGATCCATTCAACAGTTCTTTTAATGCTTTCACTTAACTTTGAGAGAGAGTGACAGAGCAGGAGTGGGGGAGGAGCAGAGAGACGGAGACACAGAATCTGAAGCAGGCTCCAGGCTCCGAGCTGTCAGCACAGAGCCCGATGCGGGGCTTGAACCCACGAACCGCGAGATCATGCCCTGAGCCAAAGTCAGACACTCAACATACTGAGCTATCCAGGAGCCCCTATCCATTCAATAGTTGATGGACATTTAGGCTCTTTCCATACTTTGGCTATTGTTGAAAGCGCTGCTATAAACATTGGGGCATATATGCCCCTATGCATCAGCACTCCTGCATCCTTTGGATAAATTCCTAGGAGTGCTATTACCGGGTCATAGGGGAGTTCTATTTCTAATTTTTTGAGGAACCTCCATACTGTTTTCCAGAGCGGCTGCACCAGTTTACATTCCCACCGACAGTGTAGAAGGGTGCCCCTTTCTCCACATCCTCGCCAGCATCTGTTGTTTCCTGAATTGTTAATGGCCTCAGATTTTACTTACCCTCCCTTCCTGTTTTGTTTTGTTGTGTTTTGATCTTGGTTGTAATATACCTAATTGGCAGCTTGTAAGAACTCCTCCAGGGTCCCTTCTGGGCCAACAGCCAACTTTTGCATTTCCTCTGAATATCTGGGGCTGATTGAGGGACAAATTTGTCCTTCAAGATCATCTCAGCCTCAGGGGAGTCAGGGGAGACAGCCGCATATTTAACGAGAGCCTCCATCACCCTCTCCAGGACAGCCATCAGGCTCTCATTTTGTGTTTGCAAAATAGTGGCTAATTTAGCATAATTTAAGGGCTTAATCTTATATTTCCTTAATTTTTCCAAAACATACGCTTGGAGGTGGCAGTGATACTGTTCCCCAATGTGGTGGTCATAGTCCCAATTAGGATCTTGGAGTGGAACTTCCTGAGCTCAAGTAGGAAGCTGGAAGTTCCCCAGGACCTCCAGTCCCATGGTAATTAATGAGTTGTTTATCTCCATGTCTCTTAGCTGCTGCCAGAACCCCACATTTTTCTGTCTTCGTAAGAGTGTGATTTAACAAAAGCATTGTATTTTTCCAGGTCAACTTAAAAACATATGTAATATTCTGAAAGCCTCTATATACTTATCCGATCAGAAAATTTACCTAGATCTCCTTTTATCTGTCTTAAACCTTATAATGCAAAGGTTTCTCCTTCTGGCATTCTAGCTTCTTGTAAGGGAAACATGCTTGTTACATTACAGGGAGGGCCTGGATAAGCGGGGTTAGCAGGAAGCAGAAACTGTATTTTTTTACTATACAGATTGAGGACACCAGGAGGAGGAGGTTGAGGTGGAAGACTCCTTCCTCCTTCTCTAGGTCTGTTTTGGATAGAGGTAAGGGGCCCTTGATTGTTTCCCCTTCTAATTGCTGGACTTTAGAAAGGGTTGCATTAAGTCGGGGTTGACCTTACATTGCTTACATATATCTCAATTTTTTAAAACCCTAAAACACTGAACATAGGGGACTTCTCCCCATTTCTCCTCACATTTGCAAAACATGTCCAATTGTAGGATGGTATTATAATTGATATTTCCCTCTGGCAGCCAGGTTTCCTCCTCCAATTTGCATTGGGGCCAAGACTTTGTACAAAAGAAAATGAATCAGGAACGCCTGGGTAGCTCAGTTGGTTGGGCATCCAACTTTGGCTCAGGTCATGACTCAGGTCACTCAGTTCATGGGTTCAAGTCCCTCATTGGGCTCTGTGCTGACACCTCAGAGCCTGGAGCCTGTTTCACATTCTGTGTCTCCCTCTCTCTCTGCCCCTCCTCCACTCACACTGTATGTCTCTCTCAAACATAAATAAACATAACATTAAAAAAAGAAAATGAATCATAATGCATTCCAAAGGAGTATTGGCCTTGGTTGGGGAATTACCCATCTGTCAGAAAGAGAAAAAAAAGGCGTCCCTTATCTCAATTTCCTATAGTTGGCCAGAAGAAACCCCATATCCTAGCCCCACATTTTGGCAGGCTATGCAGCTGGCAGCCAAAAGCCCTGTCTGTTGAGGTGCTGGGAGTAGTCATTCTTACCCGGACTTGACCCTGCCTCCAAGAGCTGGCTGGTCTTCCCTGATTTCTCCTACCCCTCTGCGTCCCACCTGCAGGACCTTGGGCGTAGGACTGTGATCGAGCAAGGCTTCTCTGGTTGTCGTAGGGTGCACTAATTTTATTTTGGTCCAACAGTAATTTGCATATTGATCATCTGCCATTGAGGTGGGGGTTAAAAGTCTAAAGTCAAGGTGTATTCTTCTGCCTTTTTCAGCACTGCCCACATAAATATGTTTGGCATACAATGGGTTAAGTTTAGTAAAGTGGCTCCCATGCAGTAAAAGCCTTCCAAATATGTCATCTCTCCCTCGTATGGCAGAGGCATCCATTCTTCTGCACAACACAAATGTGGAGGATTCGGAGGCCTGCACAAAGGTATTGCCATCATTTACCAACCTTTGGATCAAAGGAAGAGGAATTTTAATCTTAAACCAACGTACTTTTAAAATCCATTTATTTTAACCTTAGTCAGTCCTGACCACATATAAAATTTCTTTCTAAATATTTCCCTTCACAAACTTTCTACAACTTTCCTTTGCTTTCAGATTTCTTTTTCTCCAAACGACCAGTCTCATTTAGGACAAAATTACCTTCTTTTACCTTCAACAAAAATGTATTCCCACTCCTTATATCTTTCTTACACTTCTACTTTTCTACATACAGGATTGCTTTCCTTATTTCCATTAGTCTTAACTATATTTATCAGAATTTTAACTCTTAGAAACCTTAGTCTCCAGGAGTAACCAACTGTGAATTGTTACATCAGAATTCCTTTGATTGCAAACTTCTAAATCAATTAAGCACAAATCATGTTTTCCAACAGATCCAAATATCTTTAGTTTATCTGCAACAAGTCACAAGCACAAACCTACATCTAGTAATTAGTGCTTTAGACTCTCACCTCATTAAATAGCCAATGAATTCAGTCCCAATTTATCATGCAAGCCAAACTTTAATGTTTTAGGTTACCAAGGATTTTGAAAGCTATCTTAACCATTACCCGTGAAAACTATGAGACAAAGTTAGCCATTACTTTAAGTCATCCTTTTGCTAACAAGTTGGAACAGAGATAACATGAGCTTGTTTGATCTTCAGCAAACATAGGCAGAATAAGTTTTTTTTTTAATTTAATATTGATAAGCATTGTCTGTCTCAAACCAACAAGCTTAAATTAGCTTAAGCACTGAATACGTTCTACTTGAGTCCACGTAAGACAATTTGTTCCCCGTGTTGATTTTCACCTGGAGCTTTGTTGGGGAAATCTGACTTCAGGGAGTCTTCGCTCCTCAATATCTAGGATGGGAGGAGGAGCTGATATGGTGCCTGAGGCCTTGAGGAGCCAGCTGTGGAGGCCACCGCACCCAGGTGGTGCAGAAACAGGAGGGAGAGAAGGAAAGGCAGAAGAGACAGTGTGCCAGCAGAAGGCAGAGAAAGAGAATTCTCAGTTTTAAATCTTGTCAGCTCAGACAGAGGAGCAGACTCCACGTTTCTTTTGTTTTGTTTTGTTCTCCACCAGTAGAATTAGGCAGTCCGTGTCAGTCTGGAGAAGACAGGGAATTTCCCTGAAACAAAAGGAGTTTTGGCAGCTGCTTGGGAATATTCCTTAAAGTCTCCCTTCTGAGGTAGAATAACCAGAGACCGTTGGCTATAATCATCATAGTCACTGGCCCAGGAAATGAGAGACAAGTCCTCACACATGGTTACATGGCACACCAACCCACTGCCCAGTGCCCAGACCTTAGAGTTACAACTTCATTCCTTATTCCTTACAGAATTACTAGGGCAACTTGGGGAGGTGATCAGTCTCCCCTTCTGTCTCCTAGGGGCCAGTATGACAAAACAGACCTGCTTTCTTGCCAGTCTTGGCTGGTAGTCCCTGACTGAGCTGGCTCCTAGGCCTAATGGGCCCCATTGCATGAGCACAGGGTCCTCACCCGCGTGCACCGAGAGGGGCTCGGCTCCGGCAAATTAAGGGGTCCACTGGCACCAGGCAAGGTCGCTTCTCCTGGTGCTCCGAGTTTCATACCCCGGTGGCAAGGGAGGTGTAAAGGCATCATCTCCAAATTCCGGACAAGCCTCCAAGCAATGTAGCAGGATTGTCGCAAAGTCACGACACTGCGGCTTTTCTTTCCAGGGAGCAGCTTTATTCGTGCTGATACAGGCTCAGAGAGTTTGTACCCAAAAAACTGAACCCTGAACGCTGCATGATATAGCCTTTTATGCATTTTCTACTTCTCTGCCTCCCATATATGGGTAACGTATAGACATACAGTCTGACTGGTGTTACAGGGTCATGAGGGGTGTCACGTACGCACATAGCTAGGTTGCCTTCCCTTATGATGAGGTCTTTTCTCACCACATTCCTTAAGGACGGGCCCTGCCATGGTGAAACAGTACAATTCTTTGTGAAAGAGGTAAGAAATGGAAGTGTTTTGTGAGGGGAAGTAAGGGATGTAAGGCCTTTGTGAGGGGAGGTGAAGGAGGGAAGCTCTCTGTAAGGGAGGTGGGAGAGATTAGTCGTTTGTGCCGAGGAGGTGATAAAGACATTTAGGAGGGAAGGTAATGCCACTATGAGTGGAGGTGAGGGAGGGAAGGTCTTTTTGAGAGAAGGTGAATAAATGAATCAAAAGCTTAATAGCATGTAAGGTTGAATTCATCCAAAAGGCATTAAATGAGGAGGTGGGAAAAAACACCTTATAAGAATAAAAGGTGCAACCCTCAATGAAGAGCTAATGGCTTTGAATGTAGTATATGCAAAATAAAGAGTTTTGACATTCAAAGGCAAAACAAGAAGAAAGACAAGACAGAGGAGAAAAGACAGGAAATTCAAGAAAACTAAGACAAAATACACACAGAAGTAAATTTGTATTATCTCAGCCTATGACAGGTCACACTGATGAGTTAAATCTCCAAACTGGAAGCACTAATTGAACACACAAGCCCAGAAATGCTCTTGTGGACACCTTTCATGGACTAACTCATGTGTTCCTTTGATATATGGCCTATAATTATCTCATTTTACCAATGAATAAAGTCAAGCACAGACAGGGCAAAGTGAGGATACAGAAGAACTACATAACATAATTGACAAGGCATATCAAATTAATGTATCTAAATCTCTACCTTAAAACAATGAATACATCCTCTCTTTTCTTTTTAAACATTTTTACTTTTTACATCTTTTTAATGTTCATTTATTTTTGAGAGAAAGAGACAGAGCACCAGCGTGGGAGGACAGAGAGAGAGAGGGAGACACAGAATCAGAAATGGCTCCCGGGCTCCGAGCTGTCAGCACAGAGTCCAACGTGGGGCTCAAACCCTCAAGTTGTGAGATCATGACCTGAGCTGAAGTCCGATGTTTAAATGGCTGAGCCACTCAGGCACCCCGACATCATCTCTTTTCAACTGTCCATGGAGCATTTGCAAAAACTGGCTGTATATTGTGATTTATAATAAGAAATACATAATTTGTCTTCAACCAGGTGCTAGCACAGAACCCTGAAAGCCTTGGACTTTCCTGTGGTCAGAGTGTCTTTTGTAATGCTAATGAAAGGTAACCTATGGATGGGGGATGGTTTCCACGGGGAACCAATCAAGTGATTAGAGGGTTAGAACTTTCACTTTGTTGCTACCAAACTCTGGGGAGAGGAAGAGGCTGGAGGGTGATTCAGTCACCAATGGCCAATGATTGAATCAATCTTGCCTTTGTAATGAAGTCACCATAAAACCCCAGAGGCCAGGGTTCGGAGACCTTCTGGGCTGGTGAACACAAGGCAGAGTGGTGCCTGCTCGGAGAGAGCCTGGAGGCTCCTCACCCGGCCCCACACCTTGCCCTGTGCTGCTCTTCCATCTGGCTTCTCTCTGGGTGTATCTGTAATGGAATGAATGTGAGTTAGCTCCTTCGGGAGTCACAGATACACCGGGTGGAGTTGTTGCAAAAAGTGAACTTTATTTGTAGCAAATAAGGACATCACAGGGAATAGCTTCCAAACCGGGACTCCCCAAGAGAGAATGAATGGGCACCTTTTGCTTAGGGTTAATATGAATATTTCGATAAGGAAGTATGTGTAGAGAAGGGCGCAAGGTTGTGCATGCACCCTAAGGTGCCCATACATACATTGTATGTTGTGTAAATTAAGCTGAGGCTCCACCTTGAGAGGACGATTTCAGTATGATAATGAGGTAAAGGTGATTGCCGGTCATTCCAGGAGTCACTCCTGGTCCATCTGATGGAATTGGAAGTGGGGTTCATGAGCAAATGGCTAAAAAAAAATTCTAGAGATGTCTTTTGGTGCAAAAAGGTGATTTTACTAAAGCACAGGGACAGGACCCATAGGCAGAAAGAGTGGCACTGGGGCTGTGAGGAGGGACTGATGATATATGTTTAGCTTTGGGGGGGGGCAGACATATGTTAGGTTTTGCAGAATTTCTGGATGCTGCAAGCGGGGTCTCACAAGACCCTACAGATTTAGCCATTGTCAATATAAGATTGCTTTTAGTTTTTTATGGGACTATAAACATTAGGGCATTAAGGCAGCAAGAAATATATTGGGGAGTGTTCCACGTTGCAGGCCCTGAAACCCATCAATGAGCTGCAGGCTGTAAGGGAATTTAATTTAAGCTACATTTTCCTTGCCTTTGTTTCCCTCATCATTTTTCTCCCTGAACAACTTTGACACTTAAATCTTTAAGGTTGTTGAAGGCGGAAGTTCTCATCTGTTGCTTCTTCCTGCTGAATAGAGCATAGAGATGGACCTACCTACGGGTCAAGGTTGGTCAGTGGAGAATTTAACAGGAGTCAGAATAGGCTAAGGCAGCTGTTCTAGAGTTGACAGCACGTGGGAGTTTTCTTGAGGAGGAAGGATCATTGGTTGGCTTGAAGTTACGGCAGTGAAAGAGTCTTGGCACCAGGTGGAGAGACACAGGGGCAAATAGCAAAGCATGATTAAAATAACAGAAAGGAAAAGAAACCCAAATAAGAGTCCCTTGATATATTCTTATAGTCCAGGAGTTTAACCAATTATTAAAGGAAAGAGAGGGATCATTTAAAGCACAGTGCTGAGTATTTGTCAATTAGAAACTCAGAAATATTTTTGTGGTAATCTGCAATGTATACACAGCATTTTTTATGAGAGTACAGTTCCGCCTTGGGCAGCACTTAAAAATTCTAATGCCATTTTATTTTATAGAGCTGTTAAAATGAATTTGAGTTATTTTAGTGTTTAATAATATAATGTTATTTTGAGAGTCATTTAAGGCCTTGACTGTGTACTAGGCCTTGATGGTGTTAACCATCATATAGAGTCTGTATTGTTTATTAAGCAATCAGAGGCTATTTTATAGAAAGAAGAAAACTATAGGTTAGTGGTTAGAACAAATTAGAAACCGAGTGCCTGAGTCTCCAGCGCTGCCACTGAGAAGTTTCCAGATGTCAGGCTTGAAGCATCCCGAGCTGGAGTGGGAACAGGCAGCGGGAATCAGATGGGTTTTTCTGGTTTGTAATTCAAATGTCTGGGGTGACCTTTTTGAATGACCCAGGCACAACAGGCACAAAGATGGTCTAAACATGAGTTTTGTGACAAGTTCTCTGAATTTTACCTTGAGTTGTCTACTTTAGGCAAACAGCAAACATTTAAAGACAATCACGACTAGAATTTAACATCCCTAAAGATGCATTATTGAAACCTAATTTTACTAATAACTCTCATTTCCAGAGGTAGCCAAATCAAGTTTAATTTGTTTGTAGAATAAGTCCAGTTTTAACACATCTGTCCTAATTATTTACATAAGCTCAGCAAGAACAGCGACTGCTCATCTAGATCTTTTTTTTTAACAGTTTATTGTCAAATTGGTTTCCATATAAAACCCAATGATTCTCCCCACAAGTGCCCCCCTACCATGACCATCACCTCCCTCCTTCTCTACCCCTCCCCCCTCAGTCCATGGTTCGTTTTCAGTATTCAATAGTCTCCCACGATCTGTGTCCCTCACTCTCCCCTGCTCTCCCTCCCCCCTCCTCTCCACATGGTCCTCTGCCAGGTCTCTCCTGATAGACCTATGAGTGCAAACATATGGTATCTATCCTTTTCTGCCTGACTTATTTCGCTTAGCATGACACCCTCGAGGTCCATCCACGTTGCTACAAATGGCCAGATCTCATTCTTCCTCATTGCCATATAGTACTCCATTGTATATATATACCACATCTTCTTGATCCATTCATCAGGTGATGGACTTTAGGCTCTTTCCATGATTTGGCTATTGTTGAAAGTGCCACTATGAACATTGGGGTGCATGTGCCCCTGTGCATCAGCACTTCTGTATTCCTTGGGTAGATCCCCAGCAGTGCTATTGCTGGGTCATAGGGGGGTTCTATTGTTAACTTTTTGAGGAACGTGCACAGTTTTTCAGAGCAGCTGCACCAGTTTATATTCCCACCAACAGTGTAGGAGGGTGCCTGTTTCTCCACACCCTCCCCAAAATCTATAATCTCTTGATTTGTTTATTTTAGCCACTCTGACCGGTGTGAGGTGGTATCTCAGCGTGGTTTTGATTTGAATTTCCCTGATGATGAGTGACACTGAGCATCGTTTCATGTGCCTGTTGGCCATCTGGATGTCCTCTTTGGAGAAGTGTCTATTCAGGTCTTCTGCCCATTTCTTCACTGGAGCATTCATTTTTCGTGTATGGTGTTTAGTGAGCTCCTTGTATATTTTGGAAACTAGCCCTTTATCTGATATGCCATTTGCCACTATCTTTTCCCATTCTGTCGGTTACCTGTTAGATTTTTTGATTGTTTCCTTTGCCTTGCAGAAGCTTTTTATCTTGATGAGTCCCAGTAGTTCATTTTTGTTCTTGATTCCCTTGCCTCTGGGGATGTGTCGAGGAAGAAACTGCTGCGATTGAGGTCTAGGAGGCTATTTCCTGCTTTTTCCTCAAGGGTTTTTATGGTTTCCTGTCTCACATTTAGATCCCTTATCCATTTTGAGTTGATTTTTGTGAATGGTGTAAGGAAGTGGTTTAATTTCATTTTTCTACATGTTGCTGTCTAACTCTCCCAACACCACCTGTTGAAAAGGCTGTCCTTTTTCCATTGGACACTCTTTCCTGCTTTGTAAAAGATTCATTGGCCATAAACTCGAGGGTCCAGTTCTGGGTTCTCTATTCTATTCCATTGGTCCATGTGTCTGTTTTTGTGCCAATACCATACTGTCTTGATGATGACAGCTTTGTAGTAGAGGCTAAAGTCTGGGATTGTGATGCCTCCCGTTTTGGTTTTCTTCTTCAATATTACTTTGGCTTTTCAGGGTCTTTTGTGGTTCCATACAAATTTTAGGATAATTTGTTCTAGCTTTGAGAAGAATGTGGGTGCAATTTTGATTGGGATTGCATTGAATGTGTAGATTGCTTTAGGTAGTATTGAGATTTTTTACAATATATATACTTCCAATCTATGAGCATGGAATGTTTTTCCATTTCTTTATGTCTTCTTCAATTTCCTTCATAAGCTTTCTATAGTTTTCAGCATGCGTATCTTTTACATCTTTGGTTAGTTTTATTCCTAGGTATTTTACGGTTCTTGGTGCAATTGTGAATGGGATCAATTTCTTTATTCTTTTTCTGTTGCTCCATTATTGGTGTATAAAAATGCTACCAATTTCTGTACATTGATTTTGTACCCTGCAACTTGGCTGAGCTCATGTATCAGTTCTAGCAGACTTTTGGTGGAGTCTGCTGAGTTGTCCATGTAGAGTATCATGTCATTTGTGAAAAATGAAAGTTTGACTTCTCTGCCAATCTTGATGCCAATTATTTCATTTCGTTGTGTTATTGCTGAGGCTAAGACCTCCAGCACTTTGTTAAACAACAGTGGTGAGAGTGGACATCCCTGTCGTGTTCCTGATCTCAGGGGGAAAGCTCTCAGTTTTTCCCCATTGAGGATTATATTACCTGTGGGCTTTTCATAGATGGATTTTAGGATGTTTAAGTAAGTTCCTTCTATCCCAACTTTCTTGAGGGTTTTTATTAAAAAAAAGATGTTGTATTTTGTCAAATGCTTTTTCTGCAACTATTGACAGGATCAAATGGTTCTTTTCTTTTACTAATGTGATGTATCACATTGATGGATTTGCACATATTGAACCAGCCTTACATCCCAGGAAAGAATCCCACTTGATCACGGAGAATAATTCTTTTTATATGCTTTTGAATTTGATTTGCTAGTATTCTGTTGAGATATTTTGCATCCATATTCATCAGGGATATTGACCTGTAGTTCTCTTTTTTTGCTGGGTCTCTCTCTGGTTTGGTAAGGAAAATAATCCTGGCTTCATAGAATGAGTCTGGAAGTTTTTCTTCCATTTCTTTTTGGGAACAGCTTGAAAAAGAGACATATTAACTCTGCTTTATATGTCTGGTAGAATTCCCCAGGGAAGACATCTGGTCCACGACTCTTCATTTGTTGGGAGATTTTTCATAATTGATTCCATTTCCTCACTAGTTATGGGTCTGTTTGAATTTTCTATTTCTTCCCATCTGAGTTTTGGTAGTGTGTGGGTGTTTAGGAATTTGTCCATTTCTTTCAGGTTGTCCAGTTTGTTGGCATATAACTTTTCATAGTATTCCCTGGTAATTCTTTGTATTTCTGAGGAATTGGTGGTAATAAACCTATTTTCATTCATGATTTAATCCATTTGGGTCCTCTCTCTTTCCTTTTTGAGAAACCTAGCTAGAGGTTTTTTAAACTTTATTTTCTCAAAAAACCAACTCATGGTTTCATTGATTTGTTCTACTTTTTGTTTGGATTGTATATTGTTTATTTCTGGTCTCATCTTTATCATTTCTCTCTTCTGCTGGGATTGGGGTGTCTTCGCTGTTCCGCCTCTAGTTCCCTTAGGTGTGCTGTAAGATTTTGTATTTGGGATTTTTCTTGTTTCTTGAGATAGGCCTGAATTGCTATGTATTACCTCTTACTATGTAAATAGTATTTACTTACTATGCCTCAATAAGTGTGACTTCACACAAACAAACAAAGATGTAGGCAAAAAAAGGGCAGAACAGTAAAGGATAGCAAAAGGCGAAGGACACGTTCCAGGACGGTGACTAAGAAGAGGACGGGGAGTCCTCGAGGAGAGCTAAAGTCAGATGCTTAACCAACTGAGCCACCCAGGTGCCCGGTGAAGACATGTCTAAAAACGATGGAAGAAGGCGAAAGAAAGGAAGGGAAAGAAGGAAAGGAGGGCGAGAATGAGAGACAGACAGGCACAGACAGAAAGAGAGAAAGAAATCCTTGCTGTCGCCACTCCAGCTGCCCCATCTGGTCAGCTGACACTGTCTGCCATGGTTTTCACAGGCTCCATCAACACCATCATCACAACCACTACCGTCTCCGTGAGCCACATTTCTCTCTGTTCAGCCCACAATGCGAGATCAAGTTCTGCAGAGGCAGACTCTGTCCAGGCACGTGAACTAAAAAATTTGAAAAACCCGGACACACACACAAGGGTAATAAATGAAACAAAAGTTCGGAAGACACTGGCTATCAGATAATCAAGAGCAATGACCCGGGAGAGGGAAAAGGAAGGAGAGGAGCCCCAGCTCTTCCAGCTTACTGTGCGGAGAGACTGCCTCAGGATGGAGCCCAGCAGAATCCCCGACTTGAGGAGACAGAACTGAGAGTCCAGGAGATTGAGCCCGCAGGGCAGAAGACAGCACACAAGAGAGCTGCAGAGGGAGTGAGGGCTGCGTGTCCGCAGGGGCTCCCATGAGCATGGGAGGAGGCCACCTGAGGCCAGGGAAAGGACCCCGTGCAAGGGGGAGAGGTAACTCTTCCCAGTGCTCG
The DNA here is from genome assembly GCA_004023845.1 of Helogale parvula. NCBI lineage: Eukaryota > Metazoa > Chordata > Mammalia > Carnivora > Herpestidae > Helogale > Helogale parvula. The sequence goes on from PJEM01019080.1 coordinate 12,313, forward strand.
AGTGGGACAGGGACCGGTAGCTGTCCCCACCGGCCAAGATGGGAAGCATGCCAGGTCAAGAGGCCTCAGGTGCTCAGAAAGGTCTTGCCTCGGGAGCGAGGAAAACTGGATTCTACACCAAATGCTGCCTGGGTCCCACTAATTCTTAACGGCAAGACTCAGAAGAACCCACATGTTTGAAAAGAACAGCATGCCAGAGCAATGCTTATGGATAGCATTCAAAAACAACCACCACCACCACCACAAGCCCAGCACCAAGGGTAACATACACAATGCCTGGCCTCCGGTCTAAGATCCTGAGGCAAGGAGAACAGCAGGGAAGTACATACAAGCTCCTAATGGGGAGGAAGCCGTCAATAACGGGTTTATTTGCCAGTGGAAAGGCATGCAGACCATAAAGGAATGAATAAAACCACGTTGGCTTACAGATATCAAGACGACGCATGTAGACCATCTGACGGAATCCACATGACGCTAGAATCTCTGTTCAGCAAGGTTCCAAGATACAAGCTATGTGGAGGGAGCTGACCACCCCCCACGCCGCCCCCAGACCCTCTGCCAATTGTCACACCACTGCGTTGCTCCTCTGAAACAAGGCCAGGAAGCTACCAATCCCTGTTCCAGAGTTTACGTGTTGATTTCCCTGGTACGGAAGAAGCCTTCCATTTTGGTAGGAAGCCAACCTAGTGGCTGGTGAGGCCGGGAGACCAGACTCCTGGTGGGAGGGCATCTCTTCCAGAGAGCGGTTGTGTACCGTAGACCGAGGAGCTGAAGAACACGGGAAGTGAGGAACTCTGCAATTCTCCCCCCTGGAATCCATCCGAAGGAAACAGGCATTCATGCAAAGACTTACCTTCAAGAATCCACTGAGTCACTACCCGTAAGAGGGGAAAGTTGATCACCAACCAACTGCTCAGCATTACATAATGATACACCTTATGTATCTACTGGATAGCATTTTTTGAAGAGTTTGTAGGGAGTGGGAAAGCTAGTTCGCTAGATGAAACAAAAAGATCAGGAGAAATGTTAAGGCTAAACCAGAAAACATATACGTTACACGTTGTTTTACGTTTAATGTGTAAATACAACTAGGAACACACTCCAAAATGTCAGCAGTATTTAGTGCTGAATGGAGGACCTGACTTTCCTCTTCCCAAATTGTCCTCAGTAATCTTGGGCTGCTGGACGACAAGTCCCAGAAAGTCCCTCCTGACACCAGAACAAAGGCAAGAAAACCCGGAAGCGCCATAGCTGAAAAGAAACTCAGACACAAAATAGTAGATCAGTTTCATGTTTCACAGTAACAAACATTTAGTGCCGAAGAAACAAAATGGACCAAGAGGCCAGAACCCGCAGAAGGAAGGCACACATGATAAAGTGGCGACGATTCCACGTGTCAGCCCCCTGTGCCTTACCCAGTGAGGGCCATAAGGTTAGCCCTCTGTGCCCTTTCCCGGATTCACAGAGGAAGGGCCCGCAAGCTTTGAACGTTTTGGATCACCATGGAAATCTGGTCCAGGAAGGAGTTGGCAGAAAATCTGAATGAAACGGTATTGTCGGCAATCCACCTCCTAAAAGTGAGGGGAAAGGGACCTCCGGTTACGGGTGAGAACTGGTGTGGAGGTGCCGGCTACCTGCCACCCCCCTTACACCTAACGGGTGCGTCTGTGCACCCATGACACCCCTCTAAGGCAAAGATGGGACCACGGCACCTGCCGCCTCGACCTCCACCCACCCCTCCCGGGCATACTCTTCCAGGACTGACACGGCCAGGGCGCTGCCTCTCACAGAAGCTCCTTCTGCGCCACTCCTGGGAGACGTTGGACGTGTGTGCTCAGGGACCTGCGGGCCATCTCTGCCTCCAGGGGAGACTGGAAAGGCACACTGAGAACGCTGGCGGGGGGACCTGGTTAAGGCACCACTGGCTCCTGGATTTCCCGGTGCCCGAGGCCTCTGGACCGCTCAGAGGCCCGCTTCTTCCCCGGGCCGCCCGCTCTCCCTCCCGCCACCTCCGCCCACCCTGTGGGCCCTCGGGCAACGACTGCCCCTGTCTGGCCGTGCCGCCCTGTTCCCACCTCTGTCCACACCCCCACCTGCCACAGGGCTCCCCAGCCGCCCCAACACTGCACCAGCCAAAAGAGGCCCCACGGAAAGGATACAACTCCAGATGTTGTGAGGATGTCATGGTTGTGAGTGCTGCGTCTCCACCAGGTCCCATGGCCCTTGGTGGCTGCCCTTCCAGGGGTGGGTCGCAGGATCCCTGGTCCACGCTTCCCTTGTGGCCAGAGCCACCATCGCCATCATGGCCCCTGAGGTTACCCTGGCAACCGGGGACTCGGGGGAGAAGCTGGGGGCCGTGGCCCTCAGAGCCGCCCTCTGTGTTGTCATCGATGCCTGCTTAATCGCCGCACCACCGTCTGTCGTCAGGCCGCTGGGACACCTGGGAGGCTTCGTGAAGCCCTGCACCAACTCACGCACTGCTGCCTGGGGTGGCTTGCAAGCCTGCACACACCAACCCCAGCGGGCTGCTTCTCACCCCACCCGGCCTGGCTGTGGTGGCAGAGAGCCTGGATCCCTTGGACTCAGAGGAGAAGCAGCCTGGATTGTCGGAAGCTCCGCCCCTCGAGCTGAAGTCACTCTCGGGCTCTGTCTCCCTGGAGAGAGTTCTGGTGAGGCCGCTGGCACATGACGCCATTCCCTGAGCCCGCCCCGCCCCCAAGCCCCCAAGCGTGTTCCTGCACAGGTGCTGGCCCAGCACACATGCGACCAGTCAGCTGACTGGTGCGCAGTACCCCTTCGTCTAGTCTTAGGCCACAGTCTGGCGCTTCTGGCCCAGGCCCTGACAGTAGGCGCCCCCAGTAACCCTGGGAGTGCACGTGCAGGGGCCTGGCCACTCCCAGCCCCTGCATGTCCTCAGCGAGCCCCCAGCCCGGACCTTAGGGGAGCTGGAATGGAGCTGGAATGGACAGGCCTCACTCCCTCACTGTTTCTCGGTCCTGGGTGTCGGCAGAACCCTTGTGCCTACCAGCCTGGGGGAGAGGAGACAGCTGAGGGTGCAACCAGCCCTGTGGCCACTGACCAGGGGCTCCTGGGCTCCGGGCTCCCGCACTGCAACGCCTTGGGGCCGCGGCCCTGGGGAGCAGGTGGCAGGGGGACCAGGGGTCCAGTTGGACTCGAGGGCTGCTGCCCTGGGGAGCACCACCTCTGGGACCGCTCCCTGCTCCTTTGGCCCTCTGCCTCCCCTGGAACAAAGTCTTCCGGCTCTCTGGGGGCCTGGAGGTGCCAGGGGCCCTCCACTGGGAGGTGACCCTGTGTCTGCCGGCCTGCTGGGTTCTGGTCTACTTCTGTGTCTGGAAGGGGGTCAAGTCAACCGGAAAGGTACAGCTGGAGGAGGGCGTGGTCGGGGAGGGGGTTGGTGATGGCAGGGTGGGGGGGAGACAGCATGGTGGGTGGGGAGACGGGGAGACTGCACTGGGGTCCGCCGCTGCCACGGGACAGGTGACCCGCCCAGGGCCTGAGGAGGGGGCAGGTACTTGAATCCAGGCCACTCGATCCCCACCCCTGCCTGGGACGTTCCCCTACCCCCAACCTCCATCCCAACAGCCTTCTGTCCGGGGGGACAGGCCCGGGCGGCAGCCGGCTGAACTTGCCTGTGTCGGCCATCCCCGCCCCGGGCTCCCTCTCTTCCTGGCTCACTATCTGCTTTGCCAGACGGCTGGGGAAGTGGGGGGGAGACCCGGTCCGTGGTCCTCCCTTGCCTGCCCGCCCTGCTCTGCTGAGCGTGGACGGGAGACAGAGGTCTTTGAGGTCACCTCACCGTTGCCTCTTGGTCTCTGGCTGGCCCAGTCCACTGCCGACCACCCAGGACGTGCCCCTCTGCAGAGAAGCCCCTGCAGTCGGGGGCACGGGGACGAGGCACGGACCTGCCCCCCCGGCCGGTGTCCCTCTCCCTGCCGGGGGAAGGTCCTGCCTCCGCCCTCCCTCTCGGCTGAGCTGTCCTTGCCCACCGGGCGGCCGATGCCCCAGCTGAGCACCCAGCTTCCTTTGGGAGGAGCCCAGGCTCTGAGGAGTAGGAAGGGGGTGCTGCCAGCCGGCCTCCCTCCTGCCCTCGGAGCGCACCACTCCGCAGTGCCGGGAGTGTGGCCCGCCTGCCCTCCTGCTGAGGCTGGGGGCCCCGAAGGGGGTAGGTGGGTGCCGCAGGGCCCCGTCTGAGCTGCCTGTCCCCCCCCCCAGATCGTGTACTTCACCGCTACATTCCCCTACGTGGTCCTCGTCGTGCTGTTGGTGCGGGGGGTGCTGCTGCCCGGAGCCCTGGACGGCATCATCTACTATCTCAAGCCTGACTGGTCGAAGCTGGGGTCCCCTCAGGTGAGGGGACGGTGGGCTGGACGGGCGAAGGGGCGGCCCGGGCCCTCAGGGTCCCTCACTTCCTCCCTTCCCTGGCCCATCCCAGGTATGGATAGATGCCGGGGCCCAGAATTTCTTTTCAAAACAGTTTTAGGATTTGGTAAATACAGTGTGATACTCGTTAATAGAACAATGAGTACTTCCTTGTGGCTGCCTCAGATACATGTGACCCCTAACAATCTGCCATCATCAGCCTCCTATACCTTTCCAAGCCCTTAAG
>PJEM01019081.1:0-16930 GCA_004023845.1 Helogale parvula
GGGTGGTCATTGTTAAGGCTAAAACTAAGGTTCTCAGGAATCTGCCCCAGGGAACCCCCCCCCACCCTTGTAGAGCTAGGCTAGACTTTGCCACGTGGGGTCCCCACCCCAGGCCTCCCCGGCAAGGACTGAGATGGGCAAGAGGAAAAGGGGGAGGTTAGCACCCCACCTAGGGTTCTCCTCCCAACATTGTGCCCCAGATTGGTGAGAAAGGGTTGGGATAGGTAGTTGCCCATCCCCTTACTCAGAGAAAAAGAATGATTAGTGGTGGTGATGATGGTGGTGGTGACAGTGATGATGATTTTGGCGACAGTGACGCTAATGATGGTGGTGATGGTGGTGATTATAGTGATAGTGATGATGCTGACGGTGATGAAGATGCTGCTGGTGGTGGTGGTGATGATGAAAGAGACAGAAGAGTAAAGTACCGCCCTCCTTTCTCTCTCTCTCTCTCTCTCTCTCTCTCTCACACACACACACACACACACTCAGCATCACTGCCCTGGTCTTCTCCAGCCCACCTCCAAGTTGAAATCCAGCGGCTGGAGTCATGTCCTCCACTGTCCCCAACCAGACAGGCTGCATGGGGCCTGGAGACGGTGAGGTTCCTGAAATGCGAAGCCACGAGTTGTCCTAAGTGGCCGGAGGCAAGTGATTTTTCATCTTGGAGTCTCTGCATCGCTGTCTGTCAGGTGAGCAGAGAGAGGTGAGATTGGACTGTCCTAACAGCTCTGTGGGGTCATCTCCTACACTGTATCCACAGCCAATGTGGACGGAAAGAGCAGGACTCGCTAAGGGGGAGAAGAATTCCAAATTCCACAGTGTACGTGGTCGGGCACATGTATCTGGGGCTGGGGTTAGGTGGTCACTGTGAGTCGGCGACTCAAGAGCACTCAGTGGCTCCCTACTGCCCATCAGATCAAGTCAAACAAACCCTCTAAGTCCTGTTTCACGTCTCCCACCCTCAGGCCTTGTGTGCACCCTCGGGCCTTGTGTCCACCCTCCCCAGATAGATCATATTTGAGGGTGGACGCTTTCCAACATGTGGGACCTCAGCCACACTGTTGAGGTCTTCCAGCGTGACCTGGCGCGCACACACGCGTATATACACTTGCGAAGTGAAAGGGTCCTGAACCAAACTGACCTCCTCTAAGCGTAATGCTCTCCAATATCTCCGATGTTTATTCTGTTTCAGAAATAAAACTGTGGTCACAACGTCCTGAATTTTTCATGACCAGCTAACAGGTCTTGACTTGCAATCGCGAACAACCACTAATCTTGACTTCCAGGGGTCCAGGCGGGTTGGTGTTAGAAAAGGAGTAACTACTACTAACGTGGAGTAGGTTCTGTTGGCTTCCCAGGGGGCGCAGCGTTTTGTTCCTGCTCCCCTCCCCCCAGCATGCTGCACGCGTGAACAGACAGACACACATGCACACAGAGGCACACACCACCCCCTTCCACTCCCCTCAGAAGAAGGTTCGTTGGGGCGCTTGGGTGGCTCAGTTGGTCAAGCATCCAACTTCAACTTAGGTCATGATCTCGTGGATCATGAGTTCGAGTCCCATGTCAGTCTCTGTGCTGACAACTCAGAGCCTGGCGCCTGCTTCAGATTCTGTGTCTCCCTCTCTCTCTCTCTCTGCCCCTCCCCTGCTCATGTTCAGTCTTTCTCTATCTCAAAAATAAATAAACATAAAAAATTAAAAAGGTTTGTTGACTGTATCTCTCTTTCTCCGGCATCTATCTCTCTGTCTCTCTCACGTATGGTTTGGGTCCCATGATGGACCACATTCCTTAGGGGATTGTTCTAGCCTTTACTGACTGAACCCGAGGCCTCGTCCCAGTCCGTGGGAGAGAGAGATGCTGTCTGACAGAAATTTGTTCTCTTCTACTTTCTCCTGCCTTTTCTCCCGGAGGCTGTTCCTTTTGGGAAAGACAAACGGCTATTCCGGGGCGGTCCCAGAATGCCACCCCGATGCCATCTCAGGCTCTACAGGTGTTAATTCAGGGCTTGCGTGCCTGAGGATCCCCCCCCCGCCCAGTGGAGGAGGGCTCAGAGTACATGGTTGTTCGTATCTGGCGTCGGCCAATACTAGCGATCGGGAAGAGGGGCACAACATTGCCAGATGTTTCAAATTTCCAGGAGACAGAAATGTGGGTATTTTGAAAAGCAAAATCCCTCAGCTCTTAAATGTTAAAACGAACTCAAATACAAAAAAAAAATACTGTGTGGGCCAAATAAAACCTGTCTGTGGGTTGGAGCTGGCTGATTTATAAGTTCTAGCCTAGCCAGATGCTGAGCAGCACCAGCAAGCGGAGGAAGGGGCCCACGAAGAGGCTGTGGAGGAGTAGCCCAGAGAGGCAGGAAGGGAGCCAGAGAGAGGCGGCAATGCCGCCTCCTCCAGGAAGCCCTCCTGATTGGTCTACTCCTCTTGAGAGAAGACCAGAGCAGGGCCCGGCTAACGGGGTTCAGCATATACCCCCTGCCCAAGACTTAAACTCTTCTACTCCCCGGCTTAACAAGGTGGCTCAGTACATCGTGCAAGACTCCATTCAGGTGGTGTTCTAGAACAGACAGAACTAACCTGTGGGACCAACAGTAATCAGAGACGGTGGGGACAGGGCTGACTGGGAAGGAGCTGAAGTGAAGGCCTTGTTCCGTATCTAGGTAAGGGTTTGGGTTTCACAGGGGTCCGCATTTGTGGTACACGTAAGATTTGTGCATTTCACTGCAAATGTTACCTCAAAAGAAAACAAGAACTCTAGCTAATGATATGCATGTTCAAGTGGGGGGGGGGCAGCTGGAGGCAGGTAGGGGAACGTCGCTAATGATATGCATGCTTAAGTAGTGGTGAGGTGGGAGGGGTGGAGGCAGGTTGGGGAACGTAGCAGGTCTTCAGTGTCCCTTGAAATGGATCAAAAAAGAAAATTAGAGAGGCACCTGGGTGGCTCAGTTGGTTAAGCATCCTCCTTTGGCTCAGGTCATGATCTCATGGTTTGTGGGTTCGAGCCCCGTGTTGGGCTCTGTGCTGACAGCAGGGAGCCAGGCGCTGCTTCAGATTCTGTGTCTCCCTCTCTCTCTGACCCTGCCCCACTCGTGGGTGCTCTCTCTCTCTCTTTCTCAAAAAACAAATATTAAAAAAATTAAAAAGAAAAAAGAAAAGATGGATCGACAGAAGGATATGTGATAAAGCAAAAATATTAATAGTAGAGTCTAGCTAGCAAGTATCTGGCCACCATACTATCTCTTACTCCGTCCAGCTGTGCTGAGGTATAGTTGGCACAGAACGCTGTGTAGACCTCAGGATACAACAGAACGATTTGATATCTGTATATACTACAAAATGCTTTTCACAGACTAGCACACCCGTGGCCTCACGCAGTTACATTTTGTATTTGTGTGTGGCCGGAGCTTTCCTAATCTGCTCTCTTGACAACTTAGTTTATTTCGTTTAATGTTTATTTTTGAGAGAGGGAGACACAGAATCGGAAGCAGTTCCAGGCTCCGAGCTCTCAGCACAGAGCCCCACACCGGGGCTCGAACTCACGGACTGTGAGATTCTGACCTGAGCTGAAGTTGGATGCTTAACTGACGGGGCCCCCAGGCGCCCTTGACAACCTTCAGCTCTAGAATATGGTGTTGGTAATTATAGTCACTCGCTATACTTTAGATCCCTAGCATCCATATCTTATAACTGCTAGTTTATACCCTTTGACCACGTTCATCCATCGCCTCCCCCACCCCCACCCCTTCCAACCTCCCATCTGTTCTCTGTATCTAAGAGTTTGGTGTTTTTGATTCTACACGTGAGTAAGATCAGGCGGTCTTTGACTTTCTCAGCCTGACTTTCATCTAGCAGAACGCCCTCAGGGTCCGTCTGTGTTGTTACAGACGCCCGGAGCTCCTCCATTTTTCTGGCTGAGTAATATTCCATTTCCCACATGCATGTCACAGATACACGGGTATCGCTGAGTCCGTGGTTTCATTCTCTCTCAGTAAATACCCAAAATGGAACTGCTGAATTGTAGGTACTTCTGTCAGTTTTTGAGGAACCTCCATACTCTCTTCCAGAACAGCTGCACTGATTTACATTCCTCCCAACAGCACAAGGTCCCTTTTCTCGACATCCTTCTCCGGGGTGTTTTGTTTTTTTAATCTTAGCCATTCTGATCTCACTGTGGTTGTGATTTGCATTTCCCTGATGATGAGTGATGTTGATGGCCTGTTGGCCATCTGGATGTCTTCTCTGGAAAATGATGAGAGTCTTTGCCCATCTTATAATTGGACTATTTGGGGGTTTTCCCCCCACTGGAATATTCTTTCAACTTTTTTATGTTTGAAGTTTTTCACAGCAAAAGATGGAGAAGAAAAGAGCAGGGCTCTAATTAGAGAATCAAAATAGATGAAATATCAGATCATTACCCAAAAATGAAGTAAATACCCATAAGTCCACGACGGTATGGTTGGCTAAAGTAATAAACGCATGACATGGAGAGAAAAGACAAATCTCCCATATAGAAGAATTAGAAATCATTCACGTTGGCCTCCTACCCTGGGGGGGGGGGTTGGAGCACAAACCCCTCCTCTTCAAGGCCAGGCTGAGCAGGAAGACTGTCTTCTAGAAGAAACAGTGTGACACTTGGAGGAAGACAGTAACTTTGTTGCCGAGAAACCTCACAGACACTGCCCGCCCAGGGATTAGGACCAGCACTGGCCGAGATAAAGCATGGGATTAAGCCCTCCAGATGGTGTGAGGAAAACGGCGCCTCCCCCATGAGCTGGTTTGCATAGGAGAGAAACGCCTGCCAGTCTCCTCTGAGGCACATTCTACAAAATACCTGGCCGGTGCGCCTCGAAACTCTCAAGTTCATCAAAAACTAGACGACTTTGAGAAGCTTTCAGTCAACAGGAGCATACAGAGATAAGGTGACAAATAGAATGTGTCCCCCTGGATGGATCCAGGTCAGGACAGTCGGTAAAAACGGAGGAGAGCCTTCCTAATAAGACGTGGATGTCACGTGACAAGAATGCGTCCAGGTTGGTCCATGTGTCGTGACAAACGCCCCGCAGCGACGCGCGGGGGCACCCGGTGAAGGGGGGACGGGAACTCTCTGTACCAGCCTTGTACTTTTCTGTAAACTTAAACCTATCCTAAATTAAAAATTTTACTTAAAAAATTTCAAATTAAAAAAAAGATAGGATAGTAAAAAAAAGTTTCGGGCTCGCTGGTGTGAACAGGAGACAGCTTTATTCCTTCTCATCCTGCCTTCACACGCCATCTGCCTGCGTCTCCTGCCCCTCCCCCACAGCTATATCTGGAGCAGATCTTCCAGATTCTCTTGCCATTCTGGGGTTTTCCAACTGTCCCAGTTTCACCGGGTCAATAGTCCACCCTAACTCGGTACCAAAACATCGTTTGGCGTCCAGAGTCATTCCTGTCGCCTGCGGGAGGCCTCAGCTAAGACCCAAGGGCCCGAGGGCAGCGCGGGGGGCTCAGGGTCACTTTGTCTGTTCTCCTCTTTGCATGTTTGGGACACCACCTCCCTCTTCTCTCTCGCCCACCAAGAATTTGTTTCCTTTCCTCCAAGTCAAATCATTGCTGCTGTGAGTTCTTAAAGCATGTTTTTAAGCCAAAGACCACCAGGAATGCACTCGGAATCGAACACGTTGGATGTGTTACTCCCTGCAGGGAGAGGACGCGCACCGTGCGTAAGAGGCACACACACCAGGCTGCAGCTGCTCTGGGCTGCACGGAGTCCCCACTAAACTCTCGTGCTGATGTCCTAACGCCCTCGTACCTCAGCAGTGACTGTACCTGGGGACAGGGTCTCTGAGGAGGTGATTATGTCAGATGAGGTCATATGGTGGGTCCTAATCCAATATGCCCGATGACCTTATAAGAGGAGATTAAGACACAGACAGACACAGAGGGACAACCACGTGAGGACATGGGGAGGAGGTGGCTCCAATTCCGACACCAATGCTGAGGTAGGTTTTTCTCCCACGCCACAGGGCACTTCTCTGCTCCCAGCTGGTATCTTTAGATTTACGTCAATCCCGACATTATCTGTCTAAAGGCAGAGTCAGATCCCACAGGTTCGGGGCTCAGCCTCCAAGACCACGCCCCTCCTCCCAGCTCACATTGCTGCGAACGCGGGGCTGTCACCTAGCCTTCTGACCACCCACCCCCGCGCCCCCTCCCTGCACCCCCACCCCTACCCCCGCACTCCGGTTCGATTAATTTGCTTCAGCGGCTCCCCGAGCTCAGAGAAACATTGCACCAGTTTACTAGGACATAACTCAGGGCCAGCCAGCTGGGAGAGCGGCACAGGGCCACGGCCAGGCATGGGAAAAGGACCGGCGCTTCCGTGCACCCTCCGGGCACCGCTCCCCAGCATCTCCACGAGGTCACCCACCCCGACGCTCTCCAAATCCTGCCTGTTGGGGGTTATGGACACCTCATTACACAGGCAGGACGGATCTAATCACTGGCCCTTGGTGACTGAGCTCCGTCTGCGAGTGGTGCAGAGGTCACCTCTTTGAAATAACAGCCCACCTCCGTGGCTCTCGTCCCCCGGGAACTAACAGCGGCTTCAGGAGCTCTATGCCAGAAATGCAGATGAAGACCGGATGCATATTTCTTATTATAAATCGCAACATCCCAACAGCAATCTACGAGCCAAGAAGAGCTGCTTCAGAAGCAGCAGCTCTACCGACACCTTGATCTTGGATTTCCAGCCCCCCCGCACCGTGAGAAAGTAAACTTCTGTCCCCGAAGCCCCTCCTCTGTGGTGCTTTGCCACCACCAGCGGAGCAGACCAACACAGAGGGTGCTGGAAAGAGGTTCTCACGGGGATTCCGATGCACCTGGGTCATTTTGAGCAGGGTCAAAGGAAGAGAGAACTTGCTCCAGATCTGCGTGTGGTCAGAAGGTGGGGGCTGTTCGGTGAGATTGTTTGCATGCCCGGAAGTCCTGGCGGGGCCGGGGGTCCATGCTGTAAGTCCAGGGCTCCCGTTTCCCAGTCTTGGCGGGAAGCGGCCTGCCAGCCAGGTCCCCACTTGCATCTCCTCTGTCCTGTTCTCATCTCCTCCTGTCCCTCCCAGACCCAGAGGCGGCTTCCCGACCCAGTGCACCTGCAGAGATGCTATGCGTCAGCTCCAGGCTCCGCCCAGAGCTCTGGCCCGTGCACCTGCAGTTGGGTCCTGCCTGGCCCTGGGATGCCCTGCCTGTCCAAGGATGCCAGCCGGTGACCCTGAGCTGGGGGCTTCCACGGTGTCACAGGAGGCCCTGCCGTTTAGCCAGCTACTCACCCGAAGGGCGGAGCCTGGGGACACCACGCTCCAGCTCAGTCCCCTGAGGCACTGAGATGCTTTCAAATACAGGTTTCGTTAGTATTCGGGTGCAGCCAGGCCGACAGATCAGGAGGCCGGCACCTGGCACCGAGATACTGCTCTTGTAGTCACAGACCCCAGGAGGAGGGCCAGCAAGTCCTCGTGTCCCTCTTGCTGTCGGGGCCCCGACCGCGCCTTGGGGCCCCACCCCCAGGGCCTCAGGTCAGCATCATGACCTGAGCCAAAGTCGATGCTTAACCGACTGAACCACCCAGCGCCCCAGAAATTTTCCTTTCTTAAAGCCAGCTAAATTGAAGTATAGTCAATATACATAACCGGCACACCTCTAGTGTAGCTGTGACGACTCTGGACAGGTACAAACGCCATGACCCCGTCACCGCAACCAGGGCACAGGCATCCCCAGCACACCCAGCTGCCTCGTGCCCTTTAACACACTCCTGAATAGGTCCTCTGTGCAGGGATTTGCATCCCCCAGGAAAACAACCACCCAACCCTCTGGAACTTCACATACAGGTCGGGTTTTTAGAATTACTGTTGTGTTTTGTTTTGCTTTTTGTTGGTTTAAAACTTTTAATTAAGAAAGGCTTTGGGGGCGCGTGGGTGACTCAGTCGGTTGAGTGTCCGACTTCAGCTCAGGTCATGATCTCGCGGTTTGTGGGTTCAAGCCCTGCGTCGGGCTGGGCTCTGTGCTTATAGCTAGCTCAGAGCCTGGAGCCTACTTCAGATTCTATCTCTCCCTCTCTGTCCCTCCCCTGCTCTCTCTCTCTCTCTCAAAAAATAAATAAAACATTAAAATTTTAAAAAAAAGTTTTAGGGGTGCCTGGATGGGCTCAGTTGGTTAAGCATCTGACCTTGGCTCAGGTCATGATCTTACAGCTTGTGGGTTCAAGCCCCATGTCGGACTCTGTGCTGACAGCACAGGGCCTACTTGGGATTTCCTCTTTCTCTCTCTCTCTGCTTCTACCCTGCTCCTCTGCTCGCTCGCTCTCTCTCTCAAAAATAAACATTTAAAAAGATTTAATGGGCGCCTGGGTGGCTCAGTCGGTTAGCATCTGACTTTGGCTCAGGTCATAATCTCATGGTTCGTGGGTTTGAGTCCCACATCCGGCTCTATGCTGACAGCTCAGAGCCTGGAGCTTGCTTCCAATCCCGTGTCTCCCTCTGTTTCTGCCCCTCCCCCACTCGTACTTTGTCTCTCTCTCTCTCTCAAAGATAATAAACATTAAAAATATTTAAGTGTTTCAATTGTGATGAAATACACATTACCTCACATTTAGCATCTTAGCCGTTTCCAAGCGTCCAGTTCGGTGGCATATATTCACAATGGTATGCAGCCAATTTCCAGAAGTCTTTCACCTTGCAAACCTGAAACCCCACACTCAATTAAATGACTCCCATCCTCCCAAAGCCAAACCCTGGCGCGGGCCATCCCACCCCCAGTGTCCATGAATTTGACTCCTGGGCACCTCCTACCAGTGGGATCGAACACGGACGTCTCCTGGGACTGGCTTGCCGCCCTCAGCCCGAGGCCCAAGGCCCCACGGCAGCGCGCGCGTTGGGGTTCCCTTCCTGTAACCGGCGCGGCCCTCGTGGTGCGCATGCGCAGCGCTGGCCTCGCGCACCTGCTGGGAACCAGGTGCACCTGCCGGAGACTCCGCCCTCAGCTCTTCGCAGCCTGTGAATCCAGGAGTGGAATCACCTGTGCTTGTTTGGCTTCTGTTTGTCTTTTCTACTTGAATCACGAAGCACTTTTTAGATGCACAGAAAAGTTGCAAAGTCACTACCGAGGTTCCGTGCGCCTCTGCCGCCAGGTTCCCGGGTATGAACGGCTGACATAACCCGGAACGTGGGCACGGTCACGGTCACAGCTGAGGGGCCGGCCTGGGCGCAGGATCCGAATGTCCCAGTTTCCACTCACGTCTCCTCCCCACCCAGGATCCCACATGGCATCGATGTCCTCCCGGCCGTGACCGTCCGCACGCCTTGTTTTTCATGACTTTAGCAGCTTTGAGGAGCAGGGATTTGTCTGATTTTTTTTTCTATGACTGGACTAGGATTGTGGATTTGGGGAGAAGAAAACCAGAGAGGTGATGTGGCCTTCTCATTGCACGCGGTGTTCTCCCCTGATGCTTTTATTTTTTAAGGTTTATTTATTTTTGCATGAACGACTGTGCAAGCAGGGGAGGGGCAGAGGGAGAGGCGGACAGAGGATCCGAAGCAGGTGCGCTGTCAGCTCAGAGCCCAACGCAGGCTTGAACCCACGAACCGTGAGATCATGACCTGAGCCAGTTGGACGCTCAGCCGACTGAGCCTCCCAGGTGACCCTCTGTGCAGCTTTTTTTAATTTTCTGATGGTACGGGCACTTGGGTGGCTCAGTTGGCTAAGCGTCTGGCTTCGGCTCAGCTCACGATCTCACAGTTTGTGGGTTTGAGCCCCGCATCGGGCTCTGTGCTGACAGCTCAGAGGCTGGAGCTGCTTCGGATTCTGTGTCTCCCTCTCTCTCTGCCTTTCCCCTGCTCATGCTCTGTCTCTCTCTCTCTCTCTCTCACAAATAAATAAATATTTAAAAAATGTTTTTAACGTTGAAGAAAAACTCTCCACCTGTAACCATGTTCTCACAGGTTCCTCAGTGTCTCTTAGGAGCAGAGAGCGTTGGCACCTGGCAGGAAGTGAGTGGGAAGAGAGTTGTCGTCTAAGTAATAAATGAAGGACAGGCCTGCATGGTGGCGCGTCGCACGTTTGTCATCTTCGGCTCTCTGCACGGGGGCCCTTCTCCTGCATGGAAGGAAGGGAAGGCTGTCCTGCATCCCTCCAGGGAACCGGGGTGCTGGCTGTCCCCACCCTCTGATCTCGGGTCCCCGACACCCATTCCCATGTGTGCTTATCCCACACCACAGAGCGATTCTTCGACCCCCGCTGGAGTCTGGCACTCCCATGCTGACCCCAGCTGCCTGGAGGCGGTGTCAGGCCCCACTGGGGGAGGGCTCGAGGGCTCCGCCCGCCTGACGGTCCCTCCCCGCCCCCAAGAGGCTGATCCAAATCCAAGTTATCTACCACTTCTGTCTAGTGGAGATGCGGGCTTCCCGCGCCCCCTCCTTGGATTTGGTGAATCAGTTTGCGGGTCAGTCTCCGAGAACTCAGAGGTCTTGACTCACCAGGTCTGCGGCGTGTTCTGCCAGGATGCGGCTCGGCCCCACAGAAGAGATGCAGGCGGCCGGGCAGGTATGGGGAAAGGGGCCTGTCCTCCAACCCCCAAACTCCGCAAGCTCGGCACCTCCCATCTTTTAACGGAGGCGTCGCCGTGCATCTCATTGACCCCTGGGGACGGCACCGGGCACCCTTAGTGTTCTCCCAAAGTCGTTCACTCACAAGACAAAAGACACAGCCATTGTCCTCCTCACTTAAGAAATTCACGGGGTTTGCCAAGAACTAAGTGGAGACCAAATACCTACTTCTTATTAAAAATCAAAGCATCACTAGGGCGCCTGGGCGGCTCAGTCGGTTAAGCGTCCGACTTCCGCTCAGGCCATGATCTCACAGTTCATGAGTCCGAGCCCCACGTCAGGCTCTGTGCTGACAGCTCAGAGCCTGGAGTCTGCTTCGGATTCTGTGTCTCCCTCTCTCTCTGCCCCTGCCTTCCTCACACACACACACACACACACACACACACACACACTCTCTCTCTCTCTCTCTCTCTCTCTCTCTGTCTTTCTCCCTCTCTCTCTGTCTCAAATATAAAATAAACAGTTAAAAAAAAATCACAGCATCACAGTAGATAGTGGGCCCGGGTTCTGGGCTCAGCCCATCACACACTCTCACGCCGTCATGGCTTCCTCCGGGGGGAGCTGAGGCCAGGATGCTTGGTCCCTCTGGTCTCCTGCCTGTGATCAGACCTTGATTCCTGAGCTGCCCAACGTCTTGATGAAGTTTTGGGGTGATGGTCGGGTGGTCTGGGGCCAATGGCCAAACCAAGAAAGAATTCTTGAAGATGTTGTTGGTTCAAAAAAGGTGATTTTATTAAAGCATGGGGACAGGACCCCTGGGCGGAAAGAGGTGCACCGGGGTAGTGGGGGGGTGGCCCTTTTATGTATCCGGGGAGATAAAGTCTAGAGGGAGTTTCCAAAGAGATTTCACGTGCTGCACACTCACTGGAGGCCTACTCTTCTCAAGCTCAGGTTGTTTCTTCCTCCAGCAAAGCAGGAACCTTGAGTCAGCAGGGGGCTCCTGGACTTTAGGCGGTGATGGGACTGTTGTTTCAGGTCAGCTGCTGGAGACGCTCCTCAGTTTAGCCATTTGTTTTTTGTCCTTTCCTGTTTTGGGGAAGCCTGGAGTGTCCCCGGAATATCCGACACGTCCCCCCTGGGGAGGGGGTGTGCTGGCTTGTGCTTTGCCCCCGGGGCTGCCTCACGCTCCCTCACCGATCGCGGCAATACAGTCCCTTTCTGCACAATCACTGTTCTTTTGCCACCTGACCTTGAGGAGGGGGCACGAGGCCAGCCGTCACCGCCCCCCCCCCCGCGTGGATCTGTGTGACCCCACAGTGATGGGGTGAACAAAGG
Organism: Helogale parvula; assembly: GCA_004023845.1. NCBI lineage: Eukaryota > Metazoa > Chordata > Mammalia > Carnivora > Herpestidae > Helogale > Helogale parvula. Next base: position 11,912 of record PJEM01019081.1, read on the forward strand.
CGGAAGGAAATGGCAGATCGAACCAAGTTTCCTCACAACCTGCAGCCGCTGACAGAGAGTCGAGGCTGGCAGAGTAAAACGTTTCTCCAGAACTCCCTACTGCCTTTTTTTTAATTAAAACATTTTTAAGTCTATTTGAACCCACGGACTGCGAGATCATGACCTGAACTGAAGTCGGAAGTCGGACTGAGCCCCCCAGGCGCCCCAAGGAACTCCCTACTGTCTGAACGCTAGTGCTTTGCTAGAAGGAAAACAATCCTACCTTGACAACAGCCAGGCCTCCACCGTCCTGGGAGTCTTCCTTAGCACATGAAAATCTCACTGGAAACTTCCCCTGGACTTTACCTCCGCCAGCTCCACAGTCCGTAACCAGTCTCTCCTCTTTCTGCCCAGGGCTCCTGTCCCTGCGCTTCAATAAAATCACCTTTTCGCCCAAAGATGTCTTCAAGAATTCTATCTTGGCTGTATCACCCAGAGAAGTGATGTAACCAGCCCAGAACTTGGTGGGGCCGAAGAAGGAAGGCACCAGGGCCCCCTGTACAGCTGAGTAGCTTGGACACTGCACAACTCAGAGGTCACCAACCCACAGACCCCATTTCCTGCCCTGGAAACTTTGAATGCGACGAGGCTTCTGAGACTTCCAGGGCAGGCGTCCAGGCATCAGCCAGAGACAGGCGTAGAGCAGGGGAGGAGCCCTGTGTCCCAGGAAGAGACAGGAGACTTGCCAGGGACATTTGCTGGAGGAATGACCCGTCCCCGCAGGGAGGAGGGCTCAGCTTCTAGCAGAGACTCCTTAGCAACATCGAAGCCCGCTCCTGCCCCTCAGGCACTCTAGAGTCCTGGGAAGTCCCCTCCTCGTTGTCATTTTCCCAATCATTTGTCCCGAGTCACCCACGACCGTACTGATGTCAGTGCTGCTTGGTGTGTCCCTCCGCAAACGGGTAAGCTTCCGAATCAGGGACCTTGTCTGTTTGTCTGATGGGTCTCAAGAGTCTTCCTAACATTTTTTTAATGTTTATTTATTTTTTTGGGAGAGAGAGAGAGAGACAGAGAGGAAGAAGAGAGAGGAGGAGCAGAGAGTGAGGAAGACACAGCATCTGAAGCAGGCTCCAGGCTCTGGGCTGTTTGGACAGCACAGATCTGGACACGGGGCTCGAATGCAGGAACCACGAGATCGTGACCTGATCTGAAGCCGGACGCTCCAGCAACTGGGCCACCCGGGCGTCCCTGGATCTCAACAGTCTGGCAGGGGGACACACAGTAGAGGGTCAGCAAATACTTAGCAAATGAAAAACATTAATTCCTGAGATGAAAAACGTTTCCCTTGGACTTCGAAGGCAGTTTCTTCACTGTGGCCAGAAGAGGGAGCACAAGACACATGTTAATTCTTTTCGGCCCCAGGTGGGTGGTCTCTGATGGTGAAGAACCTGGTCCATTTCTTGGATTCTAGCACTTCTTTTTTTTTTTTTTTAAGTTTATTTATTTCTAGAGAGAGACAAAAACGGGGGGGGGGGGACAGAGAGAGAGGAAGTGAGAGAATCCCAAGCAGGCTCTGAGCTGTCAGCATGGACCGCAACATGGGCCTCAAACCCACAAACCATGAGATCATGACCTGAACCGAAACCAAGAGTCAGATGCCTGACGGACTGAGCCCCCAGGCGCCCCCTCACGCCTCTCTGAAACATGGGAGACACAAGCTCCCTGTGCTTGGTGGCGGTCCAGCCACGGGAGCGCCCTGAGGACACCATGTCAGCTCAGGACGGGGAGGACTCTCATCCAACATTCTGATATTTTAAGACAGACTGTCAAAGGAGACAAAAACTGCTTCACACTCATTAGGATGGCTGCCATTTAAAAAAAAACAGCAGAAAATAACAAGTGTTGGCAGAGATGTGGAGGAGTTGTCCCCTGTCGGTGGCAACATGCAGTGACACAGCCTGTGTCCGTGGAATGGGCAGAGGCATGACGAGATTAGTGTGCTCAGAGCTACAGAGCTTGTAACTGGCAGAGACAGGATTCAAACTTAGAAATGTGCGAAAGATCACGTGGAGTCTGGAGGGGGTGTAGCGATTTTAGATAGGGTGGTCCGGGAAGGCGTAAATGAGAAGGGGCACCGGAGCAAGACTGCAGGAGGAAGTCTCTGGGGGAGGAACATTCCAGGCAGCGAGAACGGCAAGTGGAAAGGTCCTGGGGCAGACGCATGCTCGAGACATTCCAGGCAGGGCAAAGAAGTCAGTGTGGCTGAAGCAGAATCGGCCAGTGGGGCAGTCGGAGATGCACTGAGAACAGTAAACCACGAGGGAGACAGAGCACAGAGCCCTGTCCATCCTGAGCGGGAAATTGTATTTTAGCAGCATGTTTTACACTGTGGAATCAGACTGGTGCACTGGGGAGAGATTCTGTTTGTCTTTAATGGAGATCTATTTGGCACATAACATTGTATAAGTTTAAGCCGTACCCACAAGGACTTGATACATCTATATTGCCGTGGGATCGCCTGTGTTGTTAGAACACACCACCCTCTACATGCAACGTAATCACTCTGTCTTCTTTTGGTGGAAGCAATCTAGTTCTTGTCTGTCTCTGTTTGACTTACCTCCCTCAGCATGACCCCCTCAGCGTCCACCCACATTGTTGCAAACAGCAGGATTTTCTTCTTTTTCGTGGCTGGATAGTATTCCACGGTGTACAGACGCCACGCCTCTTCACCCACGCAGCTGTGGACAGACCCTGTGGTGGCCTCCGGACATTGGCGCTGTAAATAACGCTGCAGTGAACGTGGGAGGCAGACGCCTATTCGCGGTCCTGTTGGCATTTCCTGGGACGCACACCTCGAGCCGGATTGCTGGGTCAGGGAGTGAAGGACTCTGGATTTCACAAAAGCCCAGCGCCCAGGGAAGTGAAGCCCACATTCTAGGGCAGCTGCCTCGGTCCCGCCTCTTGGACACCCCGTGTGGACACCTGCGTGTTATCTGCAGGCGTCTGTTCCAGGGCTGGTGTTAGGAGGTGAGACGTTCGAGTCTCAGACCTCTCGTCTCCAAGGAGACTGACCGGGGTCTCACCTGACCGCCTCCTCCGGCTCTGGGGTCTGGGGGCGCGGGGGACGCTTCTTGTTCACCCAGATTGTCCAAGTGTGAGACCTTCCCGCCACATGGCGTACTTGTCTGGTGGCCTTTCTCTCTGATGCCTCCGTCTGGCTCCTGTCTCCTGACCCACGCTTCCGGTCACCATTTCTCTCTTCCAGTCACCATTTCGTCTCTTCTTTTTTCTCCTGCTGTTAATCTCATCAGTTGAGTTCACAATTTCAGGAGCTACATTTTTCAAAAATTCTACAACCTTCTTTTATTTGTATCTACATTCTCTAGTTCCTGCCATTTGTTTGTTTGACACCATAATCGCAGTTATGAAAAATCCAGCGTGGGCTATTCCTAGGATGTTCCTTTCCTCTGAGATTTTGGGTCTAATCTTGACCTTATGATACATAATTGTGTTTGATTATGTGCCAAAAATTATGTGTGGCATTGTTTCAGCTACTTTGTGACTCTGTGGCAATATTCCACCGCCCCCCACCGCACCCCTGCCTTGGGAGAATTTTGTTTTGCCTCTGGCAGGGAGGTGGGCTCAGGACCAAGCACCTTCATTTGAAACTGGGTTTCTGCGAGTGCCTGGACATGGGCTCATGGTCCATGGGTTCGAGCCCCGCATCGGGCTCTGTGCTGACCGCTCAGAGCCTGGAGTCTGCTTCTGATTCTGAGTCTCCCTCTCCTGCCCCTCCCCTGCTTGTGCTCTCTCTCTCTCTCTCTCAAAAATAAACACTTAAAAATTTTGAAGCTGGATTTCTGCCATTCTGAGGTCTTGCTAATGTCCAGTCGACCTTTATCTAAACCCTTGGGTCCTATCTCCGGGGGGATATGCACAGCCTTCCTCATCTGTGACGGGACCTTCCGCTGGACGGCCCGACTGGAAATGTGGTTTAATTAAACTCCCAAACCTTCCTCCGGCTTCTCAGCCTCTCGGGCTCCGCTTTCACTGTCAGAAGCAACAACACACAAACTACCCCCGGGACCGAGTCCCCGCTCCTGGCGTCCTTCCTCTCGCCTCTCGGGGTCATGGACTCTGCCTGCTCCACGGCCCACACACAGACGTTTTCACAGGGTTTGGTTTGGTTTACTTTTTACTGTGGAAAATTTAGCTCAAAACGACCTAGTCTGACATTTCTGGGAACCAAACCTTCCATCAGCCTTTCTCCGGGGACTACCGCCCAGCCTTAAATCCATTTATTTAAATCCGATTTATTTAAATCCGAGTAACTCATCTCTCTCCTGGAGGTCAAGAGCTTCCTAACGGGCCTATCCACACAGGTTTTTGCTTTCTTTAATAAATGTAAAACATGGATTATTACATTGCTGTTAAATATGGCGTCGGAATTCTAGGTGAGAACACGGGGGCGCTGGGGCAGAGTCCACGTCTCCCTCTTACTCAGTGAACACGGCAGTCAAATTAACCTACCCTCCCAGCCTCACTGTTCTCGTTTATAAAATGGGTCTAATAGTGGAAATCCCTTCCCTGAGTCATGATGACAATCGAGTGAAGAATCCACATTCAGGACTCACAATCACGTCCGGCACGTTAGGTGTTCAGAAAGCGTTCCCTGCCTGCCCTCGTCTGTCTCCGTGAATATTTCAGACAAAAATCTGATTTGGCCAGGCTTGTGTTTAGCCCCTTCCCTACACTCTTTTTTTTTAAACGGGAAAAGGCAAATGTTTATTCCAGCTCCCTTACAAATCTTCATTTATAGTTTTGTTATTATCTATCAGCATCTAAAATTGTGTATTTATAGAAATATCTCTGGTTAAAAGATATTTCTTAAAATATCAGATTGTTTCTTATCCAATTTTTAATTGTTTTTTTAAAGTAGTTTATTGTCAAATTAGTTTCCATACAACACCCAGTGGTCTTCCCCACAAGTGCCCTCCTCCATCACCACCACCTCTTTTCCCCTCTCCTCCTTCAACCCTT
>PJEM01019082.1:0-16938 GCA_004023845.1 Helogale parvula
TATATATATATATATATATATATATATATACATACAATGGAGTACTACATGGCAATGAGAAAGAATGAAATATGGCCATTTGTAGGAAAGTGGATGGACCTCGAGGGTGTCATGCTAAGCGAAATAAGTCAGGCGAAGGAGGACAGATACCATATGTTTGCACTCATAGGTCTAACAGGAGAAACCTAACAGAGGACCATAGGGAGAGGAAGGAGAAGAGAGCTGGGGAGAGAGAGGGACACAAATCATGAGAGATATTGAATACTGAAAATGAACCATGGACTGAAGGGGGAGGGAGAGGGAGGGAAGGGGCTGGTGGTCATGGAGGGGGCACTTGTGGGGAGAAGCACTGGGTGTTATATGGAAACCAATTCGACAATAAACTATTAAATTAAAAAAAAAAGATCCAAGCTATTCTTTGCATTTTGAGTGTCTACTTCCCCCTTTTCAAATGAATATAGGAGAAAATATTCTTTATAATGTTAAACATGGGAGGATATGAGTAGAATCAGGATACACATAACTATTTTAAAGGGAAGACATCATATTATAGGATCCAGATGACTCACAAGTCTTTGGATTAACTAATTCCCACAAATCACCAGGTGTGAAGAGGATAGAGACATAGTGGAATGGGAAGTGTGTCTACATCAGCTCTAAGGAATCTGGAAATTTGCTTATTTGGAGAAAAGCCCTAGAGAACAAGGCATGGGTTTCCTTTTAATGGGGAAATCTCTTTTTTTTTCAAAGTTCATTTATTTATTTTGAAAGAGAGAAAGAGAGAGGAGAGAGAATCCCAAGCAGGTTCTGCATTATTTGCACAGAGCCCAGTGCAGGCCTTGAACTCAAGAACCATGACATCATGACGTGAGCCGAAGTTGGATGCTTAACCGACTAAGCCACCCAGGTGCCCCTAATGGGGAAATCGCTTGATGTGTAAAGAGCATCCTGACCTCTGTCTGATATAGATCTCATATTTCTACGGAATGATGTGCCATGGTCTTTCTGTTATACCAAGGGGTATAAATAGCCCCTTTCTGTACAAACAAATGTAAGTTGGCAGAAGCTGATGTAGAGTCAGTGTTCCATTTCTGCACATCTACTCCACAACCAGATCCCATAATTGTAGAAGCCTATGACTAGCAGAAATCCACACCAAAGCTCTTCTCAGCTCACCTTCCCTGAAGCAAACTCTACTTAAGAAAGTAATAGACTATTCTTTAAAAACAAACAAATACCATCTGAAAAAGTCTATCTGATAATTCATTTCCAGTAATTCATAATACTTGCAGCCTGGAAGGTTCTGTCAGACTAAAATTCTAAGGGATTTTACTTTTTACTTTTCTTTTATAATTCACACTGGGAATTATAAAGACCATTTCACTTTGAGATATATGTATTATATATACCTGAACACATATATGTATAAACATATATACGTATAGACATAAATATAAACACATTGACACAAACTAGCTCTACACAAGAGCCAATCCCAGAAAGTCCCCTCAACTCTCCAGGGATTTTCAGTCTAGTTGAAGAAGCAAGACATTTATGCTGTCACTGATTTTTGGAAATCCAGGCTCTTCATCTTTCAGGCCAAAAAAAGAGCCATAGGCCACATGCTCTGCATAAAACGAATGGCAGACTGGAATTGTGGAGGAAGGCTTCATGGAAGTGCCTTAAAATATAAAGAATAGAGCAAAGAAAGTGATCGAGGCCAAGTGTCAGGGGATGGCAATGTAGTGACTACTGATGGATCAAGTCCTGAAATGAAGTGGCCTTTGTCACAGCATTTCCATCCACCTGAAAGCACATCTCCTCTCCTGGCTGCTTTGCTAAAGCTGACCAGACTGCCTGGCCAGCTTATGCTCAACTCTCTTTGCAGTTATAGCAGGTTTCACCTAGAATGAAACTGAGAATGCACGTGCTTCCCCTCAGAGTGAGGCCAGATAGGCAAATCATTGTAAAGTCCAAAAGGAGGTTTTCACCTTGACCTTCCTTGATTTACCTCCATGCACTCACCACAAGCACACACCCCTCCAGGGCACACCAATGAGTCCTAAGCATTCCTGGATCTTACTGTCTTTCCAGTTTCTCCGACTGTTTTCTAACCTGTATGTGACTATATCACTTTGAAAAAAGAGAAAACAGAAATGGAAACAATAAAAAAATTTCTTTTAAAATCATGTTGTTCAGCTTGATGCAAGAGTTAATGTTTTTCTCCTATGCTACTGCTTTCCATTCTTTGCCTCTATTCTACAATAAGTGCCCCTAGTAAAGTAGAATGCATGCAAGCGCACGCACGTATCAGTGCATACAAGCCTGCGTGTGCGATCACACACACGCGCGCACACACACACACACACACACACCAAAATTTGGATTCTGCCCTTTCTAATTACAAATCACCACCTGTGGTAAAATTATTGAAAAACAGATGAGCTTTTCATTCCAGCAATAGCCTTAAAACAAGCAGCAGTTCCAACTGCCAGTGTGATGTATAGACACCACGCAGGGCAGATGAGGGATTAATTAGGTCTGTCCTTGCACATTGCCAGGGGAGCACTTCTGTAGAGGTGATTGAAAACTAGAAAGAGTGGCATTAGTCTTCATTGTTGGTTAAAGGCAACAAAAATAAAGATGCAATTGAGTTGACAAAGCTTCAAGGTATGTGGCTGAGTCATTTGGAGGTGTCAAAATGATCAAACTATAATTAATTAGCTAAAGTGGTATATTTAATCCCTCAACTTTAATGAAGATTTCTGCATCCAGGAACAAATAGGAGGTACCATTGGTTTCTGATATTTGTTGGGGACGAGGTGGGGGGTGTAGTTGTTGGGGGAGAACTAAAGTTTTTCTCAGGCTGTAATGATCAACACCCCCTGCTTTTAATCTTATTGTCATTTCCCTTTGTCTTATAGAACAGTGGTGGTGTTCTCTGCATATCTATGAGGGAAACAGTGATAGGCATACAACACTCCCCGCTGTCTGTCATGTGTTTTTAAGGATAACCTACAACAGTGACTGGCTTGGAGGGTGTCTTGGCTTTTGACCGTTTGCAGATTCCTTGTACATTTTTTACCAAGTAGTGGGTCTATTTTAGAGCTTTAGGAATGTAGCTCTGGGCCATAAAATCATAAATAATTCTTAATTATGGTCAGGAAACATTAATTGAATACCTACTATGTGTAGAGCACTGCTTCCTTATCTCTGAAAATACGTATGGGACAAGCACATGATGCAAAATATTGCCTATAAAAATGATGATTTCATTTTTTCCCCTGTTGTCTGTAAATTTTTGGCCCACATTATTATTTTATAAATTGGTTTCTGAGCCCCAAGGGAGAAGGAAGCAGGTCTGTGTTGTTCTCTTTGTATGGGGCCCAACTTAAGCCCCTAATGGTTCCTTGATGAGGCTCATGATTCAACCAGACCTAAGTGAAGGCAGAACAGAAATATATTAATATTTAGCCTTATAATGAATTGGCTATAAATTAGCAGACTTCCTCTTTATGATTATGTAGACTTTGTGTTTATTAGCTATAATTTAGTACTGGTGACCTTATTTTTAGAGAGTGCTTTCTTTTCTTTGTTATAAATTATTACTCAAAATACTTAGAAAAGCACAAACCTCTTATAAAATAAAAGAAACACAATTGAGGACAAGATAATCAGTATCTGAAAAAGCCAATCTTTTTTAGCTTTCAGCCTTCCAAATTATTAAAATATGCAGAAACCCCTTAGAATGAGACATAGATTTCATAGATTTCATGCAAATATAGTGTCCCCTCTCTTTAAGGATCTATATTAAAAACCATTGTTTTAGTAACTTTAAATAAAAGTCATTATTAAAAAGAAAGGAATTGTGTCATGTTGGCAATAATTGCCTCGGACAAATATTAACTCAAATACATTAATTAGTTAATTAAATAGGTTAGATATTTATTCTCTATGAATATCTTCTTGCCTAGAGTAATAACATGAAATAGTATAATCAGAAAGGAGTCCCTTCTTTTCTTCTTCTCTTAACATGTAAAATGTGGTAATTATGCATTTAGTATCTAAAAAGTGGAAATTTTCTCTTGGAGAAGAGATATTCATTGCCAGAAAAATGTAGAGATTCTGTCTTTACTGTCAAACAAATGCTTCTTTTTTAAATGTTTTTATTTATTTTGAAAGAGAGAAAATGAGAAAGAGGGAGCAGAGGAGGGGCAGAGAGAGACGGAGAGAGAATCCCAAGCAAGCTCCACATGTCAGTCAGCACAGAGCATGATGAGGGGCTCAAACTCATGAACAGGGAAATCATGACTTGAGCCAAAATCAAGAGTTGGATGTTTAACTGACTTAGCCACTCAGGAGCCCCAATTTCTAATTAAGAATGTTTCCAAAGAGGAATGCCTGGGTGGCTCAGTTGGTTAAGCATCCAACTTCAGGTCATGATCTCAGGGTGCAGGAGTTCAAGACCTGTGTCAGGCTCTGTGCTAACAGCTTGGAATCTGGAACCTGCTTTGGATTCTGTCCACCCCCCCACCTCTGCTTCTTTCTTTCTGTCTCTGTCTCTGTCTTTGTCTCTCTCTCTCTCAAAAATAAACGTTAAAAATTTTTAAATAAAAAGGACCATGGGGAGGGGAAAGGGGAAAGAGAGTTGGGGAGAGAGAGGGCTGCAAAACCTGAGAGACTATTGAATATTGAAAATGAATTGAGGGTTGAAGGGGGAGGGGGAGGGGGAAGGGAGAGGGTGGTAATGGAGGAGGGCACTTGTGGGGAAGAACACTGGGTGTTATATGGAAACTAAGTTGACAATAAACTATTAATTTTAAAAAATGAATGTTTCCAAAGAGATCACTGGGACATTAACTAAAGAGCAATCTTCCCGTTTCTTTACTCTTCTTCCTGACCCTAGACATTAGCCTTGCTCCAGTCCCCAAAATGTTTTAAGCATATGATCTGTCTGTCACAGAATTATCTATGTACTTGTTCCTTTAATGTTTGCACTTGAACTGCTCCTGTTCACGTAGTACTTGTCTATCTTTATTTATTTTTTTAATTTTTTCAATGTTTATTTATTTTTGAGAGAAAGACTGAGAGAGAGAGACAGAGACAGAGCATGAGTAGAGGAGGGGCAGAGAGAGAGAGGGAGACACAGAATCCAAAGCAGACTCCAGGCTCTGAGCTGTCAGCACAGAACCTGACATAGGGTTCAAACTCATGAACCACGAGATCATGACCTGAGCCGTAGTCAGACACTTAACCAACAGAGCCACTTTGACACCCCATACTTGTCTATGTTTAATATTAAGTTCCTTAATGACTTGAATCTTGCTTATAAAAATTGTGAACTGAAAATTTTCACAAAGTAGGCAAAAGTTATAACTAAGATGTGAATACAGGGTAATGTTTTGTGATCATTCCACATACCATGCACCCTCTTCAGTGGTTTTCTTTGCTCACGTGACAAAAACAAGCCCAGAGCTACAAATAACCTCAAGCATTTAATGGTGATCAAGGTGATGAAGATTCCTTAAAAGCAGAATGCAATTAACACATCACCACATACTTTAACAACGTTGACAGGTAACAGTGGAGAGAACCTGTGCTTTAGAACATCACTGAAGTTAACTTTCATTCCACATCTATGATCTGCTGACATGATGCACCAGACACTGAGCTGCTATTTAAACAAATAACCATTGTTCTTAATAATATATTACACTTATGTGTCATTTTATATCTTCAGAATGCTTTCATAGACCATCACAGTTGATCCTCAAAGCAGCTCTGTAAGATAATTGGTATTACTCTGTTTTACAGACCACTCAGAAACAAACCACACAATTTCTCTAGCTATTGTATTAACTAAGAGCACCTCGCTCCATTGCTCATCTTCTATTGAAAGCAAGTTTGGGAGTAAACATCTTGCCTTGTTTGAATCTCAAGTGCAACTTCCTTTTATCGTTGTTGTCAAAACTATTTTTAGAGTGAGAAGTATTTTGTGAAATCTGGAGGTGCTTACAATGTATATGTTGCTTCTCTTTATCTGGAATCAGACGAGTTTGGCCATGGCTATAACTTGTACGTGACTGAAAACCCAAATAGCACCTTCTCTTCTCTGCACAGGGAGAGCTCCAGCCATCCTTTGGGGACTCCTTTGCAGGTGCAACATGGCTGTCTTTGATTCTATTGTACTATTAATTCGTTATTTGTGAACAACAAAATGCACTGGTGGTGTTTGAAATGGGGGAGAGGAAGTTAGGAAATGGTTATTTCTATATTTCTAACAGGGAGCAAGGAGAAGACATTGGAGAAGAATGGCTGATCATTTAGTTCCAAATCCCAGAAAAGTACCTAAGGAGGAAAGTCTTATTGTGGAACAAGCGAGTTGCCTTTTAGATGTTGCTGAAATGGTAAACACATCTCATTCTCTTGCAAGGAGTAAAGGATTGGCAAATGACAAGGAAGAAGAGAATCTTTCAGAGATCTTTCAACATGAGTAGAAAACATTTTAATGTAGCTCATCTTTCTTGTTCTTCTTCCCCTCTCCCCACCATCCTGTTTCTGCTTGAGTCTCCCCAGACTGTGGGTAAAGGCAAAGTGGGGAAGTTGAAAGGCATGAATCCCGGGGTGCCTAGGTGGCTCTGTCAGTTAAGCTTCTGACTTCAGCTCAGGTCATGATCTTGTGGTCTGTGAGTTCGAGCCTTGCTCAGTTTCTGTGCTGACAGCTCAGAGCCTGGAGCTTGCTTCATATTCTGTGCCTCCCTTTTTTTTCTTCCCCTCTCCCACTCAAGTTCTGTCTCTCTCTCTGCCTCTCAAAGATGAATAAGTGCTAAAAATTTTTTAAAGACATGAATCTTCAAATATATTATTAGTCAGTCTCATCTAAATCTGGTTCTTAAGAAAAATGTGAGATTGTAAGGACAACTGCGAGTGTACAATTTCAGTGCATAGCACAAAAGCAGAGGGAAAACTGTTAGTAACATATTTCTGTGGTTGACATGTAACAACATACACCTGAGGAGTCTTGGGCAAAATGCCAAAGTATCTGACAAAGTCACCTGGCAATGGAGGATGTTTTCAAGACATGGGTTACATTTATCCCCTTACATATGGTCCAGAACAGTGCCTGCACTTGTGAGTGCAGAATGCAGGCAGCTCTCTGGTCCAGTTTAACCAGTTTTATTTTCTTGCTCAGATGGTGTGGCTGGGCCATTTATCCTTTTCCTCCCCCTGAGTTATGTAGGCTGTTGTGCAATAATTTTCTTTGCATATTTGCAGCACTTTTCTGTTATTATCTTGACATAGTCACTCAAGTGCCAATCAATCATAAGAGAACACTGACTCTATTTATTGTCCTAGAATTACGAGAACACACAGCTTTGGTTTCGAGGCAGCCATCCATTATGTCTCTAATTTCTTCCTCTATGGTTCCAGCCGTTATGCTACAGCTCTGAGTTACTACTTCCTGTTGCGGCGGTGTTCCTTGTGACTGGGATTCTGCTCCTTCAATTTTTCCCCTGAATTTTCTTGAAAGTTGCTATATATATATATATATATATATATATATATATATATATATATATATACTTTTTAAATGAACAACTGAGATTCATGTTGTTGGGTGTGTTCCATCTGGAAGATGTCAAAGATCTGTAGACGCAGAACTTCAAAAAGTCAAATAAAAACAAATGCCAGTACTCCAGTTCCTGTTGCTAAAGGTCTAGGTACTGCTAAAACCCAACATACACATCCATTGCTCCACACAGGGGTTGGAGACCAGAGAAATGAACAGTGATTATGGATAATTTGAAAGTTGCATAAACACAGCACAGACTGTGGTTCTTTGCTCTCTGGAAAAGTGCCCGCTACTCATCTTCCATTGGTTTTATCTTCCCAGATGGCTTGAAGAGGGCAGTGGAGCCTCTAGATCAGTGGTTCTCAACTGTACTGATTTGGCCATCCCATGGGACACTTCACAAGGTCTTGTCACAATTTCTTGTGACAACTGGGAATATGCTGTTTGTATCTGGTGATTGTATCTGGAGACCAAGGATTCAGCTCAGCATCCTAAGACACATAGCACCACTCCTAAACAAAGAATTATCTTCCTCGAAGTGTCAAAAGTGCCAAAGTTGAAAAATCTTGCTCTAGATCAATAAGTATGAAAATAAGAAGTTAAGTGGTCAAGGGAGACCTTCATTTATCTTCCACAAAATTTTCTTTTATCCATGAAATGTTGACTGATGTGTCATTCCAGATACCAATGTGGGTGTGTATACTTGGGGGAAATATGAGGAGATGGGCTAGAGGTAGATAAACAAGATGAGTCCAAAAAGGAACTGAACATGAGTTGGAAAATCATCTCCAATCATCGGCCCAAAGTTGATTTTTTCCCCCCAGTAGTCTCTTATGGAGGAGAAGAAGGAGAAGGAGAAGGAGAAGAAGAAGAAGAAGAAATAATCATTCTTAAAAATACCTTCAGTTTCTTTGTTTGTCTTAACTAAAGGCTTTCTCAAGCATGTTGAAAGTGCTTTGTTTGGCTCCATCAGTCTTGGAAATCCCTACCCGTGAGCAGAAGAGGCATCTTCACTTTATTCAGAAGTGAGGTTGTGATGATAAATAGCTGGCCCCACACAGCTTACTTTTACTGATTATATAGATCTGATAAAAAAAAAATAGTTCAAATATCAGGAACCCTGGAGTAAGTGAATAAGTAATACCAATCTCATAATGGTTCTAGGGACAGTGAAAGGTGATTACTAATAAACTGTCTACCATTTACTGCAAATGTTTTATGTACGAGGCACTGTGCTAGTTCTTTGATTTATTTTCTTTAATTCCCAGTACACTTTGAGGTAGATGCTCTCTCCCTCTCTCGTGAGTGAGGAGGCTGGGGCTCACGAAGGGGAAGTCCCTTGCAAAAGGACACACAGGTGGGAGGAGCAGAGATAGGTTTCAGATCTTGCCCTGGTGTCTCCAAGCCCGTGTGGGTCTCATGTCAGGGATCTTGGATGTGCCTTTGCTGGAGCCTGGAGAGGTGGTGACACTAGCCTCAATAGAGAGTAAAAAGCTGTTTCCGTAGGAGAGTTCAGAGCTCTCGGTAAAAGAATTAAAGACTCACAGAGCTAGTAGGTGCCTCAGAGCCTATTCTCCTAAACCTTTCAGATTACAGATAAGAAAATCAGGTCCAGGGAGGAATAAATGATGAGTATTCGACCCCATCCCCAGATCCTTTGTCTTTCCTATTTGTGTCACCAGATTAGTGTCTGAGAGTGGGAAGAGGTCAGAGGAGAGACACTGCAGCAGAAAAACTCAACCAGCCCTTTTCCATGATGTTCCTGCTTTGCATTTCAGGGAAAGAAAGCTTTTCTCTGGAATTCCCTTGCTCTTGGCTTAGACAAAACCCCAGTTTATCGACCTTTAGGACACAGTACATAGCAGTGGGTTTTGTAGGAGAAACACATACTTGGCAGACTTGTTTTTCCTTCCTTCTCAACTTCTCTAGTTAAAACTCACTAAGTGCTAAATCATAACACCAATGGGTTAGGATTAATTGTGATGTTTATTTTGGTACATTTGCCTGAGGATCTGATGTGTGTTTTCACAAGTCTAACAAATAATTTTACCTAGAATACCAGACACTGTTCAGCCCCCATTAGCCACGGTTGGATTTGAACCAGTGACCTCGAGGTGAGAGGCCACTCATCACATTACTGATGCCCCGGGCCATGGAGTTCACTTGCTGGCTGTTTCTTTAATGTAATTGCCAACAGCAAGATCAGCAGTGGGAATTCTCTCCAGTACGTAGATCCTAAGGTCTCAGAAATTCAGCATTTGCGAGCTCTTCCTTTTGCTTTGGAGTTTGGACCTATTAACTAGCGACATGGCTGGAGAAACTGCAGAGGGATAAAGGATGGTGTATGTGCGGCACTGTTCTCCTAGAGAAGGAGTAGACTATCAGGTTATAACCATCTGATTTCCTGTCAGGCTGGTTGATGGCTCAAGTCACCAATGCCCATGTTAAAGGAAATATTCGAGAACATTAATGATTTGCCAGTACCGAGATGCGATGAACAGTTTAAAAATACTGCCCCTCGATGGGAGAAAATGTATTTCTATTAAGGGACCAGAATTGTGCTACGCTTGTTGGAATTTTTGCTTGTGCACAGGAATTTAGCTCGAGGTCTATGTCTGTCACTAAAATTGACAACTGCCTGTGGCTCTGCACAATTGAAACGTAGATCTTAAATTTCACATCATTATCCAAATAAAATATATCTGCCAAGGGGGACTGGTATTACACTGTTAGAGAACTGTGATACCAGTTGTCTGATTAACATATTGAGAGGAATATAAGAATTTCTCACCTATTTTCCAGAGGGAGGCTGGCTGGGGAGCTCCTGTTAAATGGACTAATTGATCAGGCTCCCTGTGCTAAGTACAGAGTTGCCCAGCCATGTGTCTGGTTGGTGGAGGCAGGGTTTTCCTGTGATATATAATATGTGTAATGTAAGAAAAAGGGACAGGGCACAAACCAGACATTCCTTAGTCCTATCTCCTAAAAGGGAAAGATGGGAAACCATTAGCTTGTGATTACCTACCTAGACCCTTGCTCTTGGGTCTCGGATTTATTCAGCATTTCTCAGAAGGAAGACACACACCCGAGCTTTCTCTTCTCAATGCCTTTTCATTAGCGCCAACATCCTAATAACTCTGACTTTGGAGTATTCATAAAAAATGCCAAAGCCATGGAATACATTCTAAAAACACGTATCTCTAATTTAATTAAAAGAAAACTGGGGGGAGTTGTTTAATCTAAAGGGGACATTAGCAGTCATTCACACAGGTATTGTCTCTGTGATAGGCCATGTGTCTTCTGGCTTAGTGCTCAATTTTAGACTGAGCAGGCAGGTTAATACCCAAATGTATATAACACAGGTTTAGATCACAGTGAATAAGAGAATCTCAGTTGAATTTGGCTTTTCAAACTGGAAGTAACCTTAGTGATCAATATTGGTACAATTTTTTATTGTTCCTGATGAGAAAACCAGGGTCTCACCTCCTAATGAGCTAATGACATTTATAATGAGCTTTAAGATCTAAAGACTGGTAGGTAACTGCTATAATTATCCCCATGGCATCAGAGATTCATTCTGCTATAGTTTAGCCTAGCAGAGGGTTTACAGAAGTATGGTCCCATGATAACTTAATGGTTTATAATCCCTTACTATATTAATGGTGTATTTCTGGCATTTCATTCAAAATAGTCCAATGCCAGTCTTACGACAGTGGTTACATTCATGTCCAATTCACCATTTTTTTTAAAACCAGGTTTATATGGTTTAGATCTTGATCCTTTGAATGGTGGTGTGTTTTGTCATGGTTGCAAAATGTAAGGAATCAAGGTCAATCCAACTCTTTTGCAAAATTACTGTGAGACTAGAGATAAGTCCCTTCATCTTTCTCTGCTTCTGCTTCTTGACAGGAAGTACAATTTCCCATGTACTTCTCTGAATTGTACTGAGCAGAAATGAGCAAACACTCCTATCTAGGCTACCATAGCTTTACAGAAAAAGGCAAGTGGGGATAAAGAATGCTTTGGATTGGATCAGTCTATCCCTCCTGAGTCTCAATTTTCTATCTGAAATAAATGAAAAGAAAAATACAATTGACTCAGGTTAATTTCCAGGATTAGATGAGTAAATATATAAAGCTAAAGCACTTGGCATGCTGACCTACACCTGGGGATATGTTAGTATCCTTTTTGCCTTACCAGTTACTTTATCTGGATTTCATTATAATGCATTATCAATACCCATACATATGACATGCTTTATAGTCTGTCTTACAGATAGACCAGACAGTTGGGGGTTAATCTCTGAAAATCTTAACCAGATTGTAGATTCTTGGGAAATCTAGAATTTTATCTCATGTACATTTGTTTCTATACAGAATCAAGCATGATGACTTACTCATATACATGTCCAATACTGTCTTTCTTGGTTTGCCAGTAAATAGAAAGATAGATTCGGGTTTATTGAATAATAGTCCTTCTAGGTAGTAATATTACAAATCAAGAGTTAACTGAATAGTTCTACTTCAGATTATATGAACTACAACATTGTGTAGACTTTGCTTTGTATTAGTATCAAAAACTGATGAGGCATTTTTTCCCACACCATTCCTAATAGGGCTGCCATCTGTTTTTACAAATAAAGTTTTATTTAGAACACAACAACATCCATTTGTTTACATATTGTCTATGGCTATTTATGCACTACAATAACAGAGTTCAGTAGTTCAGACAGATACCACATAGCCCACAAATCCTGATACTTACTCTCTGGACTCTTTCTGAAACTTTTCTGAACCCTCATGGGCTAGACCAGACTAAATAAACTATACTATACTATACTATACTATTTTATACTCTACTATACTGGAATCTCTTGCTGTCATTGAGGAAAAGAATGTAACAAAACAAGTCATAGTTGTAGCTTTTTATTTTCTTGTGGCTGATTTAAATGAGGTAAGATTAATGTTTATCAGTTTGTCCTTTAAAAGTGACTATAAAATAAAATCTATATAATCAAGTACACATTGAAATTTATTATTGGGTAGTCCAGTTTTCTTTATACCAGACAAGCTATTAGGCAAAAAGGACAAATATATCATGAGTTCTTGGAATTCACAAATCACCTTAGGTATGTGTGTATATCCATGTCCTTTTCTACTACCTAGGAATACCACAGTTACATTATACTGCTGTATCTATATGGATATGATGAAATCAGATGGAACCGAAAATTTGAGTTGCTTTTTCCTGCCAGGATTCTATAAGACAGTCTTAAATTCCAAGGGCTATGTCCGAACTCCCACTATTCACAGGACTAACTGGAAGGAATTTGTTAAATTAGGCCAATAAAACAGATTCTGTACACAAGGACAGCCTTTGTTTACTCTACCAACTCACTGATAGCCATTTTTGTTGTTGCCACAAACCTTAGGGATTGTATATCTCCCTGGAGAAATGTTGGAAGGGTGGGGGCCTTAAGGAGTTAAGAAGAAAACAAAGAAAGTGAGAAATGAGAGAAAACTCCAATCCCTTGGGCATTCTATTTACTTTTCCTTAAAATTTTTTTTACCCTGGTCTTTAGTGAAATTCATCAGCACTTTTTGAAATCATAAAGTGTGTTACCCTGTTAGGGACCCAAAGAATTTTATAGTACATACAACTTCCCTGTGGGTCTGAAATTTAGTCTCATCAGTATTCATCATTCCTCTGAAGAACAAACAAAAACACAATCCCACTGGGAAGACAGAAAATCTCAAGCATTGAATTGGACTCCTTTTGTTCTTTTATTCTTTCCTTCCCTTGAATCCATAACCCAGCTCTGTCAAAATAAAACAACTAGCAAATGACATGAAACAAAGCATCAGCCACTGGAAACTTTTTCCTGGGAAAAGGACAGTAGCGGGACTGGGAACAATATGGAACTCTTTTCCAGAAAGCCTTAAAAAAGATTTTCTAAAGACACACCATCATGATGGATGAGAAAGAAAGGGCAAAAATGAACAAGAGAAACAAGCAACAGATTAAGGATTTGAAATAGTTATAGATTTACCGATGGGATATTACCACTGCCCTACTATCAAGTACATTTCCTTTGAGGGTTACTAAAAGAGAGAGGAAGAGCGAGGGAGACCTGCTGGCCACATACTAAGGGCAAAGATTTTGGCCACACACTAGTTTGCCCTGCCAACAAATTCATTGAAAGATGGAAGGAAGAGGAGTCCAGAACAACAAATTCCCTTCCCCTGATCGTGTCTGAGCAAGAGTCATCTCCCAGACTATTCACCTACGATTAGAGATTATAAGAGAGCTTGCATCATGCTCTGGCTTCCCCCATCCCTCACCACCCACTACCAGCTGGGTGAGAGACTGAATTGGATAGAACTGAAATGATTCAAGAAATCATTTTAGCCTAACTTTCCTTACGAATATTTGGGTTACTATTTGATTTTCTAAGACATCTTGGGGGAAGTTATATTCCTTGATTGACTAATTTATAGCTTTTATGAAATGGATGTGTTGAAATTTCTTTTTTATTTTTACAGTCTTTCACTGCAGATGCTATGTCTCCTTCTCTTATTTGACGTGGACCCAGAACCCTGTGAGAAATATCTCTAGCCCTTGCAAGGGGGGAGAGAAATATGATTCTAGTTGGGGTCCTCATTTTTCTCACAGCACAAACTAAATATTCTAGAGTGGTCCAGAAACACCATTAGAATGCTATGGTTTCAAGTAAACTGACTTCGTATAATTCACCTTAACCCAGTTTCTATCATAGCTTGGTTCACATGTTATGGCAAGTCAAGTTAACTTATCAACTGTCAGTACCATGATTGTTGCTTGGTGTGATGGAAAGCACGCTGGATGGGGACTCAGGTGATCTGGGATCAAATCCTAACTCTGACACTTAATGTTACAAGATGGTAAGCATCACTTGAATTTTCTAAGCCTGAATTTCCAAATCCATAAAGTGGTAGTAACTATCTTTTTTCTATCTACTGCAAATAGTTATCATGTGGATAGCATGAAGAAATGAGTGGTGTAAAGGCAATTTGTAAACTTTAGGTGGGGTGCTATATGAAAGCAAGGGCTTATCCCATTCTATCGTGTGGAGTGGTATGGCATATTGAACAAAGAATTGGGTAAAGTGAGGCATGACTTTTACATGGGAAACCATCCATTAACACAGATTGCTTTCTTTTTCAAACAGAAACTAAGTATTTTGTGCTCTGTACTTCGGAATGCATGTGGAAGGAAAAGAGGGTCAGAAGCATTGTAAAATTAAGTTCCTTAAGGCCTTGTCTGATAATGCTAACCTTGATGTACCAAAAATTTCTGTGTTTTATTTTGTACCCCTCGGGAAAACAATTAGATCCAGCTCAATCTTATCTCAGAAATATTTATCTTATCTTGTACCTGACTTATTTTAAATTTACTTAAGTGTAGGGTTTGTATTCTGCAGCAGCTTCCACAGCATGTAAAACTGCAGTATCTCACACAGGAGAAAGAAGATGAATATAGTCAATGGCACAGTTCTGTAGATGTAAGCTGAATTCAGAGATTATGTTCCTTTTTTTTTTTTTTTACAAAACTTTTCTTTAGAAAAATGTCCTAGAAATTGCAATTTAATTTATACATAACCAGTAAAAGTATAAAAACTATGAAAGTTTAGATAAAATTGGAATAAGGCATTGATGGGTTGGCATGAACAGAGACATAAAATACGTATTTACTCCTGTTTGACCTGTGAGTGCAAACGTATGGTAACAGAGGACCACAGGGAGAAGAAGGGGGAAAGAGAACTGGGGAGGGTCAAATCATGAAAGACTATTGAATACTGAAAATGAACCATGGACTGAAGGGGGAGGGAGAGGGAGGAAAGGGGGTGATGGTCATGGTAGGGGGCATTTTTGGGGAGAAGCACTGGCTGTTACATGGAAACCAATTTGACAATAAACTATTAAAAATACATATTTACTGAGACACAGTGCCCGATTAACTAAATGTTGTTGTTGTTTTTTTTTTATCAGAAAGATTAGGCCTCTGAGTCATCTATTCCAAAGTGAATGCTGCATAAGAGAACCACTCTTTGTCTTGTTCATGGCTCTGTTCTGTGCTACAAAGATTTAAATGAACTAGTAACTTTCTAGAGCTCTGATTGGTCTGGGTTGATAATGAGGCTTACATCACATACTGGGCTTTGAGTCAACTCTCAAGATGCCCCCATCATGGCAACAGGAAACTCAGTTACCCAGGAAAAAATTCTGATGGCAAAACAGGAAGAATTTGGGATATGTGATAAAACCATCAACAGACTTGAACTCTGCTAGATAAACTTATGGTTTTATTTGTCCTGAAATTTTTAGGGCATACAGAACACCAGACATAGAAAACCACCAGCACTTAGGGATGACAAAACCAACAATGATGCTCTAGCTGTAGTATCTTCTGAGAGAAACACCATGGCCACATCCGCATAACCCTGGCCTCCAGAACATCTGGAGTCTGTCACCAATGGCCTATCTTCAAACCCATGAATCTAGTGAAAAGAATGCTTAGCTTAGAAACATGGGTACAGAGTATTCCTTTAGTGAGTTTCAGATCAAATGCTCATCAAATTAAAGCTACATAGACTCTTCCTCATCTCCAGTAAGGTAGCAGAACAACAGTCATCAGATTGGAATGGTTTATCTCCACTGAGTTGGATTTTGAGTTTGAACTCTGTAAGTCATATGTAACAGTAAAGCCTTTGTATTAAAATATGAGTCCACATCTCTTTAAGCATGTAAAAATTCACAGAGGAACTCAAAAGGCTCAAAGTAATGTTTAGCTGAGAATTCTGCTTGCTTTTACATCTCCTAATTGTGTGAAGCTGGCTTCAAAAGCTATAAGCTGTTCCAAACAACAGACATTGAGGTCTCATCTCCAGTTAAATCAAGTGCATGCAATAAGGCATAGGAGTGAAATTTAAAAATGGCGTAGTTATTATCCTGGAAAGGGTATGCTCAAAAAAAAAAAAAAAGCTTCATGTGATATGGTTTTAATTTATGCTGTCTTAGGAGGCAACAAGTATAATAATAAGCTTATTACCATATACTGAGCTCCCGTTCAAGGTCTTTTATGGGGACTTTGCATTCATACCCTGAGAAATAGAGACTTCTTCCCATTTTAAAGGTGAGTAAATGGGGTGGCTCAGTCATTTAAGGATCCGACTCTTATTTTGGCTTAGGTCATGATCTCACAGTTTGTGGGATCGAGTCCTGTGTCAGGCTCTATGTTGATGGTGTGGAGCCTTCTTGGCTTGCTTTCCCCCCCCCCCCTCTCTCTCTCTCTCTCTCTCTCTCTCTCTCTCTCTCTCTTTCTCTCTT
>PJEM01019083.1:0-16920 GCA_004023845.1 Helogale parvula
TCTATCGGTCACCTTGTGGAGGACGCCTCGGTTGCTTCCAGGTTTGGGCGGTTGTGGGTAAACCTGCTGTGAACAGTCACATCCAGATTTTGTGTAAAGGCCCAGAAGCTCGCACCGGACAAGAGAGAATGTCTGGTTTTGTGAGAAACCGCCAAGCCCTTCTATGGTGGCTTTGCGGTTTGGGGTCCCCACCGGCAGGGCAGGAGAGCCCCTGTTACCCCCCATCCTGAGCAGCTGGTGCGCATGGGACAGGTCCGGGCCCTTCTAGTCAGGTGTAGCAGGCCGCTGGTGGTTCTCGTTTGCATCTCCCAGGAACATGCTGTTGTAGAGATTTTCCTGCTCATTTACCGTCTGTAGATCTTCTGTGGGGAGGGGTCTGTTAAGGTCATTGGCCTGTTATAAAATTAAGTGCGGTTTCAGTCTACTTGTTATCGAGCTTTACGTGGCCTTTTGGGCATTTCTTAGAGGACAGTCTAATCAGGTGTGTCTCTTGCAAATTCTTTCTGGTTGATCTTCCTGTTCTTTTGACCTGGTCTTTCCTGGAGTGGGAGTTGGTAGCTTTAAGGAAGTGCAGCTCATCAGTTCTTTCTTTCATGGATCATGCGTTTGGTGTCGTATCTAAAAAGACATCCCCATAGCGACGGTAACTGGTTCGAATTTTCCCTTTTCATCCATCGCGCATGCGCTTGTGTTTGTGGGTTTCGCCTTGGCCATCAGGCCTGCTGTGTTCCGACTCCCCATTCTTGTTTTGTGGGCACTGGGTCCTCTCCTTGTTGCCTGCGGCCATGTGAGGCTTGGGGGTTCTGTTTGTTCTTTCCTTGAAGCAGTCTTCTGTCTTGTTTCCCCCCAAATTCTTTCTCCTCTTTCATTCTCGTCCATTGGTGGCTTCTCAGAGGGAGGCTTGTGTGGCTGTTGTTAGCGGTCCAGATGCAGGCAGCCGTGCGTCCAGGCGGTCTGTGGGTGTCGTGGTGCCTGTGTCCTTGTGTCCTGCACAGCACACACCCACTCCCTCCTGCCTGGACACGGGTGGCAGAGCCCTCGGGTCTGTCGGCTCTAGGAAGGTCCAGCTGAATGTGTGTGTTGGGTCAGTTCTGTGTTACCCAAAGGATGTGTCATCCTGGTCATACAGGAGGAGAACGGGCTGTCTGCAGAAAGGAAACTTGACAGTAAAGACCACTTGACACTTGTGTTTTGGACAGCTAATGACAATAAACTGTCACAAGCGCACTGAATCGGGGTGTCCGGCCGGCTCCTGCGGTGGAGCTTGGACACTCATCCCAGGGTTGTAAGGCCAGGCCCCACGTTGGGCGTAGAGATGACTCAGTTTAACAGCAGCGAGCTCGGGGAAGCTCCCACCCAGCCCTGACTGGCCGAAGATCTGACTGGGAGTGGGCGGGCCTGTACCCTCTGCATCTCCCGCAGACCCAGGAGCTCCTGGGGGCACAGGCGGGTGGCCAGGCTCCTCCGTGGCCTTGAGGCACTCTGTCCAAAGGCTACCTGGTGTCCGGGTGCTTGACCTCACTGGGCAGCCAGCCATAAACACTCAGATTCCCGAACAGTCTGCATTTGAGAAAGTGACTGGCTCTCCCAGGTGCCTCTTTGGAAATGGAAGCGTTCCCCTTTGGAGAGGTCAGGCCAGGCTGGCTCCCGTGCCCTGGGGGCTGTGGGATGGAAGACCACTCCTTTGGGTCCCGTGTTTCTGCTCCAAACAGGGGAGCCCGTGGCAAATGCAGTCCCTGATGCGGCCGTGGGGTGGCTCCCCGTGGGATGTCATGGCCCGTGTGCTGCCCAGGAAGCTAGGTACCGTCTGACTCCCATGTCCTGCCTGTGGGTGAG
Organism: Helogale parvula; assembly: GCA_004023845.1. Lineage (NCBI taxonomy): Eukaryota > Metazoa > Chordata > Mammalia > Carnivora > Herpestidae > Helogale > Helogale parvula. Next base: position 1,837 of record PJEM01019083.1, read on the forward strand.
CGCCGAGCCTCAGCGCATCAGTGCAGGTTGGCTCTGGCCTGCGTCACTGCCGGGATGGTTGTGGCCTCTCTTGTTGCATGGTCCAGGAGGTTGTGTCCCGTGAGAGCCACGGCCTCTGCTTGATCGGCCTTCCCTTTGCCGTGGCACATCATTCTCCCCTGTACGGGCAGGACCCTGCGTCTGCTGCTTGGGAACCAGGTGTGGTTAGCCTCTGCCCCGTGGGCTGTCAGGAGTCAGGCCTGTCCATCCGCCGGAGCACCCCTGTGCTGTGGCCCTGGGCAGCACAGAGAGAGACCCGGGGACCCCCTGTCTCCACAGGTTTCTCTGGCCAGTGTTGCTCCCCCCAGTCTACAGCATGGGAAATATCTTTGCCAACCTCTTCAAGGGCCTTTTTGGCAAAAAAGAGATGCGCATTCTCATGGTGGGCCTGGACGCCGCGGGGAAGACCACCATCCTGTACAAACTGAAGCTGGGTGAGATCGTGACCACCATTCCCACCATAGGTGAGGAGACTGGCGGGGGCAGCGGTGGGGCCGGGGCACGGGCAGCGCGGGGACAGCAAGGCTGACCGGGGTCCTGGCCCCCGCAGGCTTCAACGTGGAGACTGTGGAGTACAAGAACATCAGCTTCACCGTGTGGGACGTGGGCGGCCAGGACAAGATCCGGCCCCTGTGGCGCCACTACTTCCAGAACACACAAGGTGAGCGGAAGGGCTGTGGCCTGCGGGAGAGGCCGGGGCGCCCTCAGTGCCCGTGCTGATGCCCGCGGCTCCGCAGGCCTCATCTTCGTGGTGGACAGCAACGACCGGGAGCGCGTGAACGAGGCCCGGGAGGAGCTCATGCGGATGCTGGCGGAGGACGAGCTCAGGGACGCGGTCCTGCTGGTGTTCGCCAACAAGCAGGTGCGCCCCCCGGGGCCGGCCGCGGGGGGGGTGTGGGGGGGACGGGAGACGGTTACCCGGCCTGCTCGCCCGAACTCACCGGGCCTCTCTCCCCAGGACCTCCCGAACGCCATGAACGCGGCCGAGATCACAGACAAGCTGGGCCTGCACTCGCTGCGCCACAGGAACTGGTACATTCAGGCCACCTGTGCCACCAGCGGGGACGGGCTCTATGAGGGACTGGACTGGCTGTCCAATCAGCTCCGGAACCAGAAGTGAGCCGGCCCCCTGCCCCCACTCCCTCCTTCCACCCTGCTTTACTCTCATGTGGTGTGAGTGCCAGAAGCTGTCTCCACGGTCGGTCACAGTGTGCTTCACCATGCTGTAAATGTGCAGACGCAGCCTGCAGCCGGGTTTTTATTTAATGTAAATAGTTTCTGTTCCCAACGAGGCAGTTTCTGGTACTCCTATGCAATATTACTCAGCTTTTTTTATTGTAAAAAAAAAAAAAGAATCAGCCCACTGTTCAGTACTGAGAAGGGATTTGAGGCTCACGGGGCCCCCGGGAGTCGTGTTGGGCCAGCCTGGCGCTCCTCCTCTGGACGTTAGGTTGTGTTGGGATCGATTTTGGTGGTTGGTTTTTAACCTGAACTCAGTGCATTTTTAAAATAGATAAAAACACAAGACCAGGAGAACACTTGAACACACGGAAGGGAGAAACGTGCCTGGTTAGGTTGTGCGGTAAACGGCCGGAGGCTAGTCCACCGGCAGTCCTGTTCCTGTCGGGAACGTGACGGGGCGGAGCCGGCCGCGGTCCATCCTGCATGGTCACGATAGGGTCCCCGCGATTCACTCTCGGGCGGCCCCGCCTCCCCTAGCGTTTGTCCTCGTACCTGTGCCCACACAGCTGCCCCGGGGGATGGGCTGGGGGCTGTGGCCACCGCTCCCGGGCCCTGGGGGGCCCCCCGGAGCCCCCGTCCACATGTGCTTTCACTCCCTCAGCCTGCAAGGGTCAGGTTTGCCACCGAAACGATGACGTCTACTTTTTTCTTCCGTATTTTGATAAACACTGAAGAAGCTGGAGCCGTTCAACTTTATCTTGGGGAAATCCTCAGAACTGGTTTATTTGGTGTCGTGGAACCTCTTACTGCTTTCAATACACGATTAGTAATCGACTGTTTTGTATACTTGTTTTCAGTTTTCATTTTGACGAACAAGCACTGTAATTATAGCTACTAGAATAAAGTCTCTTAACTAGTTCACGGCTCTCCAGTGCTTGGTGCTGCCTGCCACAGCTCGCCTCTGGGAACAGGAGCGGGGCGTGCAGAGGCCCCTGGCTTTGTGGCAGGTGTGGATGTGGCCCAGTGCCCTGGCAGTGGCTGTCTTGTATGCCTCCCTACTGGCAGCGCCAGGCCGTGAGAGGGACGGCAGGGTCACTGCGTGGGGGAGGGGTGTGGAGGCTGCCTGCTCTTGCCCGTACCACCTGGCCTGTTGGGAGCAGGGGCCAGAACCCCTGGCCACGCTCCATGGCAGCCATCCTCGGCGCCCCTGCCCCCTAGCCAGGTGGGACTGGGCAGGCCAGAGTCCGGGCTGCCCTGCTCTGGGGATGCCCAGTCTGGCCCTTCCCTCTCCTAGCAAGCTGAAAAGCCAGGGCCAGGGTTAGACATAACTGCCTTCAGTTTGATTAATTTTAAACCCTGAAGCAAAAGATGCATATTTCAGAATTAGGAGTCCAGCCTGGATCCTGCCCACACTCCAGCTGGGTTGTAAGAGGTCCCCTCCCTGCAGAGGAGGGGAGAGGCCTAGGGGAAGGAGCCGGTGTCCCACCCTGTCCCCTCCAAGGAGTTCAGGGGGCAGGTCCCTTGGGACAGGGAGGGGGGTGGGGGAGGCTCTAGGCACAAGTCTGCACCTCCACGAGCTGCGCGTCCAGGTCCAGGTGAGTCGTGGCGACCCAGGTCTCCTGGTGCATTTGACGGCATTGCCCAGGGACAGGCCCACACAGGACGCCCCCAGAAGGAAGGACAGTGACCTTCCAGCAGGGCCTCTGGCTGGTTTTAATGGAACTGGAGACCTTCCTCTGACCCTTCCCTGCCCCTTTCTACTGGAACATGTGACAACTTCCCCTTGAGTGTGAAATATTCCCCTTAAAATAACTTTATTTAAGTACAAAGAGTGAGTTAAAGAAAAATAGAAGCAGCTGTACGTGGCCACCCCAGAGGCCCCTGGTGCCTCCCCAGGCCCTGCGATCTCCCCCGAGGGGCAGCTTGACAGCAGCTGCAGGGCAGGGGCATGGTGGCTGGCGGCCGTCGTAGGGCTGGCCTCAGTCACTGTGGTGGCGGCGCCGCCTCTTACTGCAAGGCGAGGAGGAGCTGGAGTCAGAGTCTTGCCTCCGACGCCCCGGCCTGGGGAAACGGGAGTCAAGCCGGTGGGTGGGTGTGAGACCCCTGCACCCACCAGGCTGCCCTGAGGCGGAGGCACACCTACCCCGCAGGAGTGGGGGGCCGGGGGGAGGCCCCCTTGCTCCTGTGTGCCTTCTCTTTCTTCTTCTCTTTCTTGTGCTTCTTCTTTTTCTTCTTCTTCTTCTCTTTTTTGCTTTTCCTGTGGCCCTCGGGGCTGCGAAGTGGCGGGGGCACAGTGCCAGGCGTGGGAGGGTCGCACCCCTTACCACCCACCCTCCTGCTAAGGGGCCACAGGTACACACAGCATTCCCACCCTTCGCGGTAGACAAATGCCACATGGCCCCCACCCTACCACGTGGGCCTGGTATCCCGTCACCAGGTGGCAGCCCACGCACCCGTGGGCTCCAGGACACCAGAGCACCAGCAGAGAGCGGGGCTTGGCTTGCCCTGAGGTTCCACCGGAGCACCTCCCTCCGGGTACCCCAGCAGGCAGTCAGGAGTCCCCGGAGGGTAAAAGCGATGGGACCTGGAAAGGGCTCTGACCTGAAGGCAGCCGCATAGAAAACCCTGTCGTTCTGAGCAGTCCCGCCCTCTCCCGGTAGCTGGGGGGCGGCCCTTACCCCGGTTCCGCCTTCTCCTCCTCTGACCGAGGCTTCTTCCTGGAGGAGGCTGGGGAGGACCCCGATCTACCACTCTCCACGCGATGGTGCTGCGGAAGGAGACCACTTTGGGGTGGGGGGGCGCGTGGGTAGCACCCTGGGATGCCAACTGGCCAGGAGATGGGAGTGCCAGCCCCGACCCTGAACCGTGGGGATCGATCCCCGGGAGTTACGGGCAGTTACCGTGAACACGGAGAGCCCCAGCTTGGCGGCCTCCTTGTCTTCTCGGGACAACGCCACTCGGCCTGCGGAGCCACTGCGGGAACGCAGGTGACAAGCGCTTACGGTGAGAAAGCCCCGGCCTCCCCAACCGGGTCGCACTTTCATTTGGGCAAGGGGCAGAGTTCACGCCCTCGCAACACACCTGGAGCTCCCCAGGCCCAGGAGGCGGTCCACTCCCTTCTCCTCGTGGTCCCCTCCTTCCCGCTTACACACCTCGACAAAGTCCTACACGGAGAGCAAGAGGGATGCTCGCGGCAGGCAGCTCGGGGCCCCGCCTCGCCCCCCCGCCCCCCGCAGGAGGATCCCCTCACCTCCTTGCTCAGGCCGGTGGGCTGCTTCCTCACGTTCTTGTAACCTCTGCGGGGGCCGCGCGCGCGAGCTTCAGGGAGCGGCCGGCCTCGCCTGGGCCCCTGCCCCTCCGTCCCCGCCGCGCCCCCCCACCCAGAGCTCCCCAGACCCCGCGGGGCGCACTCACAGCGCCGCCATGAGCGCCTCCTGCTCCGCCTGCCTCACGGCCGCCAGCTCCTCCTCCCGGCTCAGTCCCGCGCCGTCCGCCCGGCCCTTGGCGTACCAGGTCAGGTCGCGGCCCTTCTGCCAGCGGCCCACCGGGGCCATCAGCGAGTTGCCTGCGGGGATGCATCGCCGAGTGCTCGCCCCGCGGGCTCGGTCTGCGCGGCACTCTCGTCCCCTGCACCCGCGACGCGCGCAGCTCCCGCATCCCCTGCACCCCGCGCCCCCTCCTCCGTGGACCCGCAGTTTCTGCGCTCTCTCGTTCTCCGCCCCCGCGGCCCGCCCCTCGTTCCCGGTGTCCGCGCCCCCCACCCCCCGCCCCAGGCCTGGCACCGAGCTGACCTAGGTAGTTCTCTCTCTGTTTGTCGGTCTTCACGTCCTCCCAGCTGAATTGGTCCTGCCCGCCGCGCACGCCGCCCCGGCTGGAGCCGAACATGGTTCCCGGCCGTCCACCGCCCCCGGGCCTCCCGAAGCCCTGGCCTCGCCGCCCCGGGCGGCGCCGCCGCCGCCTCCGGCGCCCGCTCCCGCGTCGCGCGCCTCGACGTCACACCCGCGCGGGCCCCGCAGCGCCAGCGCGCCTGCGCACTGCACCCCTCCCCCTCCGCGCCCCGACCTCGCGCGCCTGCGCACCGATCACTCCAATCTTTCTAGCGTTCACTCAGCGCGCCTGCGCCCGGCCCTGGGGAGGGAGCAGTTCCCGGCGGTGAGCCTAGACGTGAGCTTCGCGCGTCCATCCGGCACGAGCTGTTCTTAGGCGTCACGCCGCGGTCCAGTAATGCACTGGGAAAGGGATGGGGCCTGGGGAGCCCCCACCGGCGCCCCCGGAGATCGGGTGGAGGGGAGGAGGGTGTCTCCATGCTCGCACGAAGGCTTCTGGCCGTCCCGGCTCGCCGCCTGGAACAGCAGTCCCGGGAGCAGGTGGCTCGAAGCGGCTCTGATCCGAAGGAAGCACACTCAGCACCCCTGTCCCGTCGTGCACTGCCGCTAAGTCATCTTGGAGCCTAGGCTTCCCCACGTGTGGCCCTAGAGCAGACGCCTCCCCAGGGCCGGGAGCTGCCTTGTAGGGGCTCCAGCGCGGGAGCGTGGAGAGCACAGGCTCCTCTGGCAGGAGCGCGAGGGCCACGGCACCACGGGGGGGCCCCTTTTGGTGGGCCAGGTAGGGTCAGCCACCAGGGTCTGGACACTGGAAGCCATCAGCATTGGCAGCGTGTGAAGTCCCCAAATGGGTGTAGGGGGGTGAGGTCTTGGGGAGATGGGGGGTTGGGGGCCCGTAGATAGTAGGTCCCTGGGCCCTAGGAGGACGTGGTGCAGATGGGATTCCCCGCTTGATCAGACTGCTCAGGCCTCGGAAGCCCTCCAGCCAGGCCTTGGGCCTCCAGTCTGCCTCTGCGTCAGTCCGTTCTGGCTGCCGTCAGGTTGCCCAGTCTCCCCGTCCTCAGTATCTCAGCAGGATCCCATGCAGATGTGGGGCTGCTTTCAGCAACGATCCCGTTAGGTGGCATCTGCCAGAACCCCCCTACCTGGGTGATCCCTCTTAGTAATTTCTCATCACGGACACTCACCCTGCCTTTTGGCTACAAACTCCCCGCACCCAGTGCTGTGGCCCCACTTCAGGTAAAATGCCTTGGGGTCTTCCAGAAGTGTCCTGGTTCAGACAACGCCGCTAGGCGTCTCACAAGCAGGGAGCTGGAGGGCAGGCACAGTGCATGTCCCTGTGACTCTGCTCAGTGGACCAGCGAGGACTCAGAGACATCCAAAGGTGGGTGCTTAGCCCTACATCCCTCCCTGGGAGCCGCAATCAGATGCCAGCGCCCCCTTCCGGTCATGCCCAGAACACCTTCCCCACCGTTTGTAAGGCAGTGCCCCATAGGCAACATCCCAGGGCAGGGTGAGGGGTGCGGCCCATGGCTGGGGCGGGGCCAGCTGCTCTTGGAAAGGTTGGGACTTGACCCTTCAGTCTTGCAGAAGGCTGGTCTGTTGTAGCTGCACCAGGCTGCAAGCAGAGTGAGTTCAGAACCGGCCGACGGCACCTCCTGTTGGGGTCGGGTATGACCGGGAGCGCCCCAGTGCAGGGGCGGGGCGGGCCAGCCACTAGCAGGGATCCCAGGCACCCTGCTCTTCCCACCACCCCATGTGACTGCCACGCTCTGCCAGGAGAGCCCCTGCGCCCTGCCCCTGACGGTAGTGCGAGGGGGAGGGGCTTCACAGCCCAGAGGGCTGGCTCTTCGGTTCTCACCTGACCCTGTGGCCGCACACCAGAAGTACAGGCGAGGCAGAGGCGACTTTATGAACACAATACGTTTAAAGGCTCACCCTCCCCAACCACGGTGTCCTGGACCCAGCCAGCTTCCAGGCACGGTCACTTTTTGGTCCAAAACCGCTTGTACCGCTCCGCGTCGAAGTCATCAACCAGCTCTGGCTCCTGCTGCTTTTGCTCTGTGAGCTGGGCCATGCGTTTCCGGAACCGGGTCCGCCTCTCCTCTGGGGACAGAGCGTCCAGATCCACGGGCATCTGTGGGGAGGGGCTTGGTGAGAGGGCCCGGGGCGTTGTCCCTGCTCCGCTTCACCTCGTCCTCCTCTGTGTGGCTCAGGTTTTCACAGTCAAATAGGCTTTCTCTGCCTTCAAAGCTCTCAGTCGTTCTCCAAGACTGATGCGGGTCAGACGCACAGCTCAGCTGCGGTCTGGTCATGTCGCGTGGAGCTTAGTCCACTCTCCCTCCTCCCTCTCCTCACGGCCCCCGCCCCACTTCGCCCATTAGGCTGCCATGGGTGCTGAGCCCACAGCCTCCTACAGGCGCAGCCGCCACAGGCCAGCCTGCCGGGACCCGCACCCCAGAGAGCGCGGGGGAGAGAGGCTCACCTCAAGCATTCGCCGTGGCTCCCGATAGCGGATGTGGATGGTGGAGCCGTCCTGCTTGACCAGGAGTACGGGGTAGAGGCGCGCGTAGGTTTGCCGGCGCACACACGTGAGCGAGGCCCTGTTGCTGTCGGCGACTCGGGACGACACGTGTAGGCGGCGACACGCAGAGGCAGCCCCTGTCAGCACATGCTGCCACAGCAGGCTGCAGACACACGCGCATGCGCGCGGGTCACCAGTGGGTCCCGGGACCGGGGCACCCACGTGGCCCAGGCCATCCAGCTCCTGAGGGTGCATGCAGTGACCCGCACTAGAGCGTGCGTGGTCCTAGCAGCTGGGCACGCGCACGAGAGTCTGACACCGAGGCCCCGATTCCTGTAATGTGCTGTCGGAAGTGGGGCCTCTCCGAGGTGGTTAGGGTGACAGGAGGTCACAACGGCCCCCACAGTGGGGCCGGTGCCCTTATAAGGACAAGAGACTGGAACTCTGCTGTGCGGACCGGGAACCAGGAAGACAGGCCTCCCCACCCCACCTCCCGGGGCCTGCTCCCGGGGCAGCACAAGCAGACGGAGACACCTGGACCCCGCCTGGCCTCTGAGTGCCACAGACACTGCCTCCCTGCACACGGCAGGGCCTGTGCTCCCGAGTGACAGGCAGCGGAAGCCCCAGTCAGCCCACTCTGCCGGGCTGCATGACCCCCAAAGTCTACTCCGGCCGGGCCTTCCTGCAAACGGCTCCAGCCTGGGTCTGAGGATAAGTGCACCTGGCCGACGGCAGATTTCCAGAACTCCCTGGAATGCCCTGTGTGCCAGCAGTGGCCCCGTCTGCCCAGCGTTCTTTCACATGCCCGGGGCAGGCAGGCGTCCCTGCCTTTGCCAAGGCTCTCGCCGTGTGAGCAGCCCAGTCCAGCCTACACCCCCTGCCTGGTCCCCATGTAGGCTCCCGTGGAGACGCTGTGCTCTGCAGGCAGGGGTGTCTCCCAGCTCTCAGGAGCGCCCCTTCCACAAGGCAGGCTGGCCACGTGCCCTGCAACCTCACAGCCTGGCACAGTGGCACCTGCCTTGGGTGGGGCTTTCCCAGCAAGCCCTCGGGCTGAGGGTACATTCCTCCCCAAGACCCTGCTGTCCTTGGGGCAAGAACCACACCGCATGTGCCCCTGTCACCGGGCGCTCCGCACACTGTGGTAACAGAAAGCCAGTCTCTGCCGTCAGTCATGCAGACGGCGGACAGGATAAAGCCACCTGAGAGGACCCTGGGTTGGTGGACTGGGGAGGCTTCTAGAAGGGGCTGGAAGTGATGCTGGTGTTCCCTCACGTTAACAGTGGTTCTAACATGGACTTTCTTGGGAACACTGCAGCTAGAGACCCGTACCTAGTTTCACACTACCCGCAGCTGCCGGTGCCTCAGTTGCCACGGAACTGACTAGAAACCTCCTCTCCTTTCGCTCTGTGCAACGATGTGACCACACCATACTGCTCATCAGGGGGAGGACACGCGCTGAGGGGCAGGTGAGGGCAGATGAGCACGCAGTTCCAGTGGGAACAGCAGGAAGGGCCCAGAGCCAGGCTGGGTCGCATGACCTGAAGAGAAAGTCACCGCCACCACCGTGTGTTTGCTGCTGAGTACTCACAAGTCGATTCCATTCTGCCTGGACACCTGGCATAGCATCTGATACTCCTATGTACTCTCCGGTTAAACACACTGGATAGACGGCCCCATGACAGCAGGCCCTAGGGGCCGGGAAGTCCCTGCTTACCCAAGCAGACTGCCTGTGGTGGCCATTCTTCCGGAGAGCCCCTGTGGCACGTGGAGGCTCAAGGTCAGCCACTGGCCTGATGTGCAAGCTGCTGGGCTAGAAAATAAAACATTGAGTGACTGCTAATTTATTTATTACATTTTATTTCAGAGAGAGATGGGGGGAGGGGCAGACAGAGGGAGAACCTTAAATCAATAGAGTTTGAACCCCCAACCCTGGGATCAGGACGGAAACCAAAATCGAGACTCAGATGGTCAACTGACTGAGCCACCCAGGCATCCCTTGAGAGTTTTTTTTTAAAAGACAGGGTTGCCCACCTAATTAACCATCAAATCCCAGCCAGGAAGAACCACAGATCCAAGGACATCTCCAACAGAGAAGTTGTCACCACGTTTCTGCCAGTCCCTCCCAGTAACCCATCGGGCTCTGGCCTTGACTTGGCATTGGAATCATCTGGGGCGGGGGAGGTTCTGGACACCAGATGCCCAGGTCCTACCTCCCAAGCCTCTGAGTCCATAAGTCTAGGGCAGGGCCCACACCCTCTGTAGTAGGTTACAAGTGTAACTTGCACCGTGGGGGTTTCCTTGCTTCCAAAGGTCACCTGCTTCTCTCGACACCCCCGCGATGTCAGGATTACAAAAGGAAACCCGAAACCAGGGGCTACCGTCGGTGCTGAGGTCTGTGGCACGAGAAGCCAGGAATCTGAGCGCCCAACCCTTGCCTGGGAGGTGGGACACTCAGACCCCAAGCAGGGAGCCCTCCGGGGCGAGATGTGCAGCTCTGCCCTGAGGGGCAAGGGTGTCTGAAGGCCTCCACCACCTCAGGAAGCCACTCGGCGAGAAAACGAACCATACAAGCGGATGCCTCCCATGCGGCCGCCCTCGAGGGCCGGCGGCCGGGCCTGGGCCCCCACCTCGGGGAAAGCCCTTCCCGCCCCGCGACGCCCGCGCCTTTCCGGCCCCACCCCGAGTCCCTCACCGGGCTCCGGAGCACCCTCCGCCTGCAGCGTCCGGGACGCCGCCGGCCAGTGGCGCCGCGCTGACGACAGGACGAGGGGTGGGGCGGGGCCGGCGCCGAGCTATGACGTAACGCGGCCCGACGACGCGCAACCTCGCCGATCTCCGCGGGCGCCAGCGGGCCGGCGCGGCGCCGTGACGCGCGGCGCTGCGGGCGGGGCCCGGCCGGCGCCGGCGCGGGGCCGAGGTAGCCGGGCGGGCGGGCGGCGGAGGCGGCAGCGGAGGCCCGTCATGCTGCGACGCCCGCTGGCCGGGCTGGCGGCAGCCGCCTTGGGCCGGGGCCCCTCGGACGGTGAGCGGCGGGCGGACGTCGGGGTGCGCGCAGGCCGCGGGGCTGGATCGGGGGCTTTCGCACCGGGGACGGCTGTGTCGCGGAGACTCAGGGGCCGTGCACGTGGGTCGTGCCGTGCGGCCCTGCGGGCCGCCCCGGGGCTGGCCGGCCGCGGTCCCCGCCAGCAGAGCCGGGCAGTGCGCTCGTCCGTGGACGTAGCTTGGCCGCCGTCACGGGCCGCCCTCGCGCGTGCGTGTCCGCGCGGCGCAGGTGCTTCTGGCGGCCGCTTTTCCTACGTAGACACATTAAAAGCTGGTTCCCCTGTGTTAGTCCTCAAAATGTAGGCGGGGATTCTCCTGGCTGGTGACGCTCCAGACAGCTTGTAGACCCCCCCGCGGCCCGAGGACCTCACGCTGGATGCCGTTGTGGACCCTGCAGCATGCGGAGGGGCAGAGAGGGGGCGCGGCCCGACACCCCTCCCCAAGGTGGGCCACACCGCACAGCCGAAGACGCTGGGAGAGGAGAGTTCTAAAGGCCCGTCTGGGGCCGCCCCGGGGGGCTTTGTGTGGTAGGCCCCCAGTCTTCCTTGGGCTCACGCCTCCTGGCGGTCTGGCTCTTGGCGCTTCAGCCCCCTTCTCCAGGGTAAACCCAAGGGGGTCCGGGACACGTGGAGCTGTCCCCTCGAAAGTCTTCCGGCCCTGAGCTCCCCCCCGCCCCCACGTGATTGCTTCGGGTTCCGGGCCTGCCCCCAGGGTCCAGCGCTAGCTGCGGTGCGGAGACAGGGAGTTGGTGGCAAGCTTTTGTGGCTTATGGGCGTCGTAGGCGGAGCTCGGCTCGGCTCAGGACCGGAGGTCTCAGTGTGGGCTGCTGGAAACTGCGTGATTACACAGACGCTACTTTGGGAACAGTGAGAGGGAATCGGGGTGCCGGTTTGGGGAGGAGCAGGGAGGCATGCCCCCTCCCTTTTCCGAGGGGGGGGTAAGGGCAGCCTGGAAGCCGAGGTGTTAGCGGCCAGTGGGGGGTGGCGCCCCCAGGCCAGGAGGACACAGGCCGAGGTATGTCTGGGAGTCCCCTACAGGCTCCTGGTCGAACAGCTTCCCCGAGCATGGATTTGTTTCCACTGTCTGTCAGTCTTACACCACCTGGACCCCGGGCTGGTGGTGAGGGACCCCGAGGGGCCTTCATCCCCAGGAGAAGTCTGGGATGCACGCAGTTTCCTGTCTCCCCGCGGATGGGCCGAATTTCCTGCCAGCTGAGGGTCCCTCCTGCTTCCCCCTTATGGGGACCCCACATGCCAGCCGCACACAGCAGGCCCGCTCAAGCCCAGGCCACCCCGGCACCTGGGACAGGTACAGTTTGCTCTCAAGCTCATGTAAGTCCTGGGAACACTGCCAGGTGCTTGATCTTTGTCTGGAGCGAATGGGGACAGCAGATAGGGAGTATCCGTGCTGGCAGGTCTGATCGTTAAGACACTCGGGTTTTTTTCGGCCACACCCATGTCCCTTTTTTCTTTGGTTCTTTTTTTTTTTTTTTAAAGAAGTGAACAGTTTGCTTCTGCTTTTTGCTGCATGTTCAGTGTCGGTTAGAAAGCAGGTCCAGACGATGGCAAGAATGGTATGACTAGGAGTGTGAGAACACGACCCCGTCCCAGGAGGAGGAGAGGGCGTCGTGAGGGTGAGCTGCTGGGAGCACCGCACGGGGGGGATGCCTCTGGACTCTGGCTCCTGGTCCCTCTCTGGCCCTTCATGGGCCAGGCCTCAGTTTCCCCTCTGAAAGCAAGGCTTACTCCTCCCCCACCTTGGAGGGCTTCCGGTTCTTATGCCGCAGGCCCATGCCCGGTGCCAGAGTCCTGTACAGTGTTAGACGGCCCAGCTTCCTCTCAAGGAAGGGCTGGTCCTGCCCCACCGGGGACAGGAAGTGGGACGGAACACGTCAGCCACGTTGTGGGCGTCCTGAGGCCTCCACGGTTTCTCGGGCCGCTCGGCTAGGCTGTCCTTCACACAGCCTTTCGACCAAGGCAGGCCGGGCCTCCCACCCCACGCGGCCGTTTTTGGGGCAGCTATGACCAGCTCTTTTGGCCCAGATCCGTTGGGACGTCCTGCTTCACAAGAGGGCACACTTGAGTGTGGCTGGGGTGTCAGGGTCTCAAGCTCCATCCCAGCAGAGTGTGCTCCTGCCGAAGGTGGATTCTGTCAGGACCGGGCCACCATGGCCACTGGAGCGGGGGCCAGGTAGTGGCCTGTGCTGGGGCGAGGGAGCTCGGCTTCGTGGGCCCCACCCAGGGAAGGCCTCGGTGCCCCTGGCCGGCAGCAGGGCAGTGCCAGACGGAGTTCCTGCCCCACACTGTCAAGGTTTTAGCCTCTTCGGGAGGGCAGCAGGGAGGTCTGAAGCCTGGTCTTGAGGGTCAGGTGGGGCTCAGGAGGATGCCCTGCAGGGGGTTGGGGGGGCGGCTGGCAGGCCGCTGCAGCCCTCAGCCCACCCTGAGTGTGCACCTGCTGCCCATGGCGCTGGCTGGGGCGTACAGCGGCCTGGAGGGCGGGGCTCTGTGGGACACAGGCCTCCGACAGGGCAGAGGGCGACAGGGCGGAGGGCGGGGTGGCCAGTAAGACCTTGTGGCACTTCCCTGTGTGCTGTCTGGCCCTCACTGAGGACGTGTCTTTCCTGGTGCGTTTGCAGTCCTGGGATGCGGGAGCTGCCGGGCAGGAACCACCCAGGAGTTTACCCTGGGGGCTGCAGGGTGCTCGAGGGTATGGGGGGGCGGGGCCCGGGACCCATCCTGCTTTCGCCAGTGTCCTCAGCCCCAGGAGGGTGCCTGCAGGAGCATCCTGAGGCAGAGGCCCTTCCTCAACAGGTCCGTGGCGGGGAATCCCTTGAGGTCCTTCTCTCCCTGGAGGGGACACTCCAAGATGGGCCCACAGCTTCCCACACATCCACTGGGTTGTGTGTTTGCTGCCGTGAACAGGACCTGGGCAGCTCCTTGTGTCCCCTCCGGGCTGCCCTGCCCAGAGGGACTCCTGTTCCTGAGGCACCAGGCTCCCAGGAGGCCCCAAACGGTGGGCAGTGGGGTAGACAGGCCCCGCCCTCCACCCCCATCCCCAGACACACCCAGGGTCGCCCTGCCCGGCTGTGCTGGGCCTGTGGGTGGGAAAGCAGAGCCACCAGAGTTCAGCTGGGAGGGGGGAGGGCGGTCCCTGCTGGGTAGGACACCTGGGAGAGGCGGCACCTGGACGTGAAGCCCAGCGTGTTGGCAGCTTCCTCCAGGTCCCTGCCTTTCGTGTCTCCAGCAAGGGGTCGCTGCTTCTCCGTCCTCCCCAGGGCCTGTGCATATGGTGGGCTGGTCTCAGAATAGTGGTGCTTTAGGCAGATTATGGGGTTGGCCTACATCGAGGATTAGGAGAGCGGGCCACCCAGGGACCTGTGGACAAGCGGCCCTGGCTGGGACACAGGGCAGCCGAGGGGGGTCTGCCTGTCGCGGGCGGGGGGAGGCAGGCAGGCAGGTGGAGCCCTTCAGGGGCTGGCGGAGGAGGGAGCTGCGCCAGCCCCGCACGGCCCTCCTGGACATCCCTGTGCTGCAGGGGCGCCTCAGCCCCCAGAGTCTGCACCTGCCCCTGCTCACGTGTCCGGAGCACGAGCTCCTGGGGACTGGGTGGGCCCTGTGAGGAGTGCTCAGTGGGCGGGGCCAGCCGCCTTGGGGGGGATTTAGTGCTCGGAGGGTGGGGAGCGCTCCAGAGATTACTACCCCCGAAGGCTCTTCTGGAAGCACCCCAGACTGGTTCCCGAGGCTGCACCCCACCAGGAGGTGGGTCTTGCTGGGCATGCCGGGGGTGGTCGGATGGGCGCAGAGCTGGGTGGCCGTCGTCTGGAGCTCCCCCCTGTTCCCCGGCTTGAGCCGTGTGCTGGGGGCTGTCCACCTGCCCAAGCATCGGAGGCGTGAGGAAGCTATGGTCCCTGGGGGTCAGCCCCCACATCCCTCCGGAAGTTTTTGGAACAGGGCTCTGCTGCTGCTGCCACTGCTGTGACTGAGGCTGCCTGGAGATACCGGGATGGGGACCCTCCCCGGCTCCAAGTCCAGGACTGCACTGCTGGGGAAGCCGCATGTTTGTGGCTGATGTGTGTGTGACACCAGCTAGCCCCGGGTGAGGCGCGGCCAGGTTGGCACTGGGCTCCAAGTCCAGTGCCTCGAGCTACGTCCCAGTCCCCAGCTGACCTTGCACGGGGGCAGGCGCTTCCAGTTCTGGGTGCATCGCTCAGGTGGCGCTGACACCGCCCCCCCCCGACCCGCAGGGATGTCAGGACCCAGGCCTGTCGTCCTCAGTGGACCATCCGGGGCAGGGAAGAGCACCCTGCTCAAGAGACTCTTCCAGGAGTACGGCAGCGTCTTCGGCTTCAGCGTGTCCCGTGAGGCCCGGGGTGGGGCCGGGAGGGCTGCAGGGATGTTGGGGTGGGGCCAGGGAGCCCCGCACTGCTCCCCCTGACCCAGGGCCTCACACTGCACCCCCTGACCCCGGGGCCCC
>PJEM01019084.1:0-16929 GCA_004023845.1 Helogale parvula
AATAGTTAAAAAAAAAAAAAGTGCAGAGTAAGATCCTGATCTGTAGTTCAGTCTACTTATACCTCTGATTCTTGAACTGGGGACTTGTATTCCTGGAGTTATGTGAAGGGAGCCCCAGGATAAATCTGCTGGTTCCTTTTTTTTTAATTTTACATTTTCCTGAATATTTTATCAAAGAGGTTTCATTGTTTTTATCTTAGAAATATTAAGAATCTGAATAAAAACTTGACATGATATATGGGATTCCAAATGCTTTCTTATTTTCAAAGGGAAGCTGTTATGGACCCAGATTTATATGTTAAAGCCCTAACACTCAACGTGACTATATTTGGAGATGGGACTTTGGGAGATAAGTAGGTTGAAATGATGCCATTATGGTGACCTTTATGGTGGGATTATTGCTCTTATTAGAAGAGACACCAAAGAATTCTCTTTTCCTTTCTCTTCCCCTCTCCCCTGATCCTCCTGTCCCACTTCTCCACCTGCCTACCTTTACCTCTCTCTGTCTCCTCTCTTTCTTTGGTGTGTCTCTTGGGAACAACCAGAAACTGGCGACACAGGCACCCTGTCCTCAGACTTCAAGCTTCCAGCACTATGAGAATATAATTTCTGTTGTTTAATCCACTCACCTTATGATATTTTTTTATGGAAGCCTGAGAAGACTAAGATTACTGCTTGGCCTATGGCAGTTGCTATCAGCCAAAGGTGATTTGGCAACATCTGAAGACATTTTGACTGTCACGACTGGGGAATGCCACTTGCTAGCATCTAGTGGGGAGAGTCACTGGAATTCTGAACATTCTATAATGTACCGGAGAGGACCCCCAACAAAGAATTACCTGGTCCTAAATGTCTATTGTACTGGGGTTGAGAAATAGATTTGGCTACCAATCAGGGTATCTCAATGAAATATTTGTTATTCATCATTTATTATTCATCTGTGAAATGCACAATATGAAATAATGTCATAGAGGAATGGTCTTTCTAAAGTAAAGGAAGCTAGATGTCTTTTTTCTGTTCACTAACTCCGTAGCAATCCATAATGATCTCTAATCAAAATTTTTATTCTAATCTCAATAAAATCTTCTCCAGTCATCCTGTGAAGATCAGTCACCTATCTCAACCTCAAATAACAGGGCACCTAACATTTAGGCTGTGTTTCAGATACTGCTTGTATTATTAGTTAGGATTAGTCAGGAACCAATTGGGGATTTAAGGAGATTTATTTTAGTAAATTAGGTTGTGCAGTTTTGGAGGTTGGGAAGTCTAACATATGTAGAGTGGGCCAGGTTGGAGACCCAGAAAAGAGATGATACTGCAGTTCAAGTCCAAAGGCCATCAAGCTGTAGAATTCCTTCTTGCTGATGGGGAGATCAGGCTTTTGTTCTATTCAGACTTTCAACAGATTGGATGAGGCCTACCCCCATTATGGAGGGCAGTCTGACTTACTAGAAATCTACCAATATCAATGGAAACCGTATCCAAGCACCGTCACAAAAATGCCCAGAATAACGTTTGAGTGAATATTGGGTAGAGTGGCCCAGCCCAGGTGACACAAAAATTTAACCATCACAGTGGTTCTCTTTTAGCTGCATTGTATCCCACCCAGTGCGCACTCTGGACCTCCTTAAAGGTTTATAGAAAAGGCCAGTGACACAAGGTATGGTGGAAGCCTCTACTGAGGGTCTACTTTGTCAGGTTTTCTTCAGCCAGGAAGGCAATTATAGGAGTTTTGCTTTAGTCCAGTTGGTGCCTGAATCCATGTTTCACTTTGCTCTATTACTTATCTGTCTTTGTTCTCATGTTAGGGCAGGCAGTAAGGCCAGTCTCCGCTCAGGAGTCCTATCTAGGCCAACAGGTCCTCCTCAGCCTAAAGGTAACGCCAGACTCTTTTCCATCTTGCCCTGAGATCCAGTGAACTTCCTCTAGTGAGCAGAGATTTGGATGAGAGATTTATGGTTGATGGCAGTAAAGATCATCTTTCGCTTGCACCCTCCTAGGTAAAAATGCTTCAATTTATCCCCTTATAAAAGTTGTATTTGTGTTGGCTAAGATGGTGTTTCTATTTCCCTTAGCTTGACTAAACTTTGGAAAGATATTTTCCTGATTATTGGCCCCTGACTTCCCTTTCCATAGAGCATTTACTTCAGAAAACTTAGAATTCTAAGTTTTTTTCTCTGCCACTTTGAAGTGTCTGTATATATTCTCCCAGCCTCTGACCAGGTTTACAACCCAGAAAATGTCTTGTCAAGAGCCTGAGAGCCATCCCTTTGAAATGGAATTATCAGAGAATACAGTGCCCCTATTTCTCAGTCTCTATGGGAAGATGGGAGCCTGACTTCTATGGCTACCATTTATCAAACACAGATGACATGATCAGAAAAACATTTGCCTACTCAGTGATAACTCAGTTTGCTGGACACATCCCATGGATCAACCTTTCCACTAAGGTCCTCCAAGTACCTTTCCACTAGCTCACCCAGCACTTAAAAATCCTTCTGCCTTTTGTTTCATTGAAGTTGAGTTCAGTCTCTCTCTCCTATTGCAGTAACCTGAATAAAGTCTTCTTTGCCTGTTTAATGCTGTCTGGCACACTTTTTATTTTGATAGTATTTATAAAGTAACCCTCAGCTTCCTATACTGTAAACATAAGTAATGATGGTAATTTCAGGTACCACAATGCATCAGAAATCACAGAATATGCAGCTTTCTGTAGTAGGCCCATTGTACTTGCTGCCCTAAGTTTTCCATGAGAAACTGGTTAGTTACTGTCTTTGAAGCATGAAGATCATGAAAAAGCAGCATCTTCCCAATACTCGTAGCAGTTGATAGTTTTTAAATGATCTTTCTTCTGAACACCTCGAATCACTATCCAGAAAATACTAACTTTAAAATGAATTTCAGTACTTTTCAAATATTAAAATAACAAGTAATAGTAAGGATAGAGGAAAAAAAGCCAACAAAGAACAAAAGCTATATAAAAATGTTTAGAAAGGATGTGAGAAGCCATTTAAGCTTTAGTTTTCAAATTTGGAAAGACAGCCATAGACTAAGGGAATAAAAAGATACATAATTTTAGCTTATAACTTCTTACATTAATAGTCCATACATTTTCATTTTGACCTATTACCTACCACTCTTTCCCTCAAAACCTGTGGTTTTAATAGTGTAAAATAAAGATCAAGGAATAATGTATTTACTGATCTGATCCTGCTTGGTCCTATTCTATCTACTTTTCCTTCTCAGGCCCTTGGATTTAAAAGTTTAGTTTTGTACCTGAAAATGACATTGACAATGATGTAGTTAATTAGAAACTGATATTTTAAAATTCATTGTTGTAAAGTCTTTATATATGATAATGAAAAAATAGCAACTTTTGGAAAAGTAAGATAAATCTTTTGTTATATTTACTTATGTAATTTTTATTTTAAGCCTACCCTGCTATAGGTTTCATTTAGAATGTTCCAAAATTGAAAGTGATTTATTTGAATAAACATAAGAAATACAGCTTCTAAGTAAAAAATGGACTATCCCCTCCGTTTAGAATTGGAAATTTTCCAAATCTAGCTTGGTAAAACTTGGTTTATTCCTTGTGTAAAGTAAATAGAAAATAAAAGTATCACAACAGTTTTAGGAACTTGCTAGCACTAAGGACATGCCAGTTATTTAAGAGCTTAAAAACGATTTAACAGTACAACAATTAGAATTCCTATACCAGAAATATTCGTTTCTAAACACTGGGTATCATCTTTTCTTGAACATCATTTTCACAGCATCCAGGCTTGGTGCTGTATAAATATTTGTTTTGCAAAATTGCCAAAAGTTTCAGAGCACTTCAGTGGATTTTTAATTAATTTTTAAAAACAAATTTGCCTTTTCTTAAATTGCTTCTGTACTCATGAGAGCCTCGGTAGTTTATCTCAAGATGTCTTAACTGTGTATTATTTACTACTCATTTTAGTATTGGAATTCTTTTTCCTTCTGGCTAATTGGCCATTAACACCATTAGTATTTGAATAATGTATATAAAGCACCATAGAAATCTAGAAAAATTCTATGCATGTTTAATCTTTAACACATATGTTACTAATAGGAAAACACTTGTTTACTGCAAGGCTTTTGATGTGAAGACTGTCAGAGAAGTCACTCTTGGCTTTGGTAGCTTTGGTCCCTTCCTCCTGTCTCCCTCCTTCCCATGTATTAACAACCCCAAAGGTGATATTACTGTCTACCCTTCTTTGGCTTCAGGATTTATAAATATCATTTTCCTTTCATGGACATATAATCTGCCCTGTAAATCCCGACGAGGCCTTCAGAGTTAACAAACCTGAGGACCAAATCTCTACTGAAGAGAGTTGGGCCATTATTTGGGTATGATGTGTCATCCACAGCTAATTGGGAGAGTGTATTTGGCCTTACATTTCATCTTCAAGGAACAGAATGAGTTAATTGACCTGTGTTCCAGTTTTGTTCAATGAACTGTCAGAAGAGAGTTTATGTTCTCACTCACTGTGTGGAGGACTATTTTTCATAACCCTTCAGACTGAGAAAAATCTCAAAGATATTTTCAAAACAGATGTAAAATTATCTTTGGTGCCCTATAATTAGAATAGAAGTTTTAAGCTAATACTTGGATTCTAATTTATTATAACTTTAACTGAAAAGCAAAGTAATGATTTCTCAAATACTTATGTGGTCTCTGGTATGACACTATTTATTATGAAGAAACAGAAATGATTAAGACGTGGTACTGTTCTCAAGAAATTTGTGTTCTAGATATCTGGAGGAGATAATTTCATAAATAATGATATTTCAAAGCAATATTTGAAACCTGCCATGGCAGGGGCAAATCTATTAACAAAACTTATAGAAGGTTGTGATAATTATCAGCTCATTGTGGGTAGGTCTTTGGGAAGTTCAAGCATGGTAGGTTTTGCTTTAGAAGTATTGGCAGAGATGAGATGCATTTTCAAGGACCACAGCTGCACCTACTGAAGGCAGTTATTTCCTCAGGCAGATCTTCACTGGAATAAATGGAATGATCTTATGCAGAATCTACTTGGTCATTTGTTGAACTGTTTGGGACACCTGACTTCAGGGGTTTTCTAGCCAGACTTAGGCTTCGTTTATAGAACTTTAACCTTAAACTAGTAATATACGATGCTTTTGTTCTGTAGATAATAACAAATTCCACCAACTCCACAGCCACTTCATTTTTTATGTGGAGGTAGGTAGGAGGTTCAGTGTTTAGAGGGTGAGGGATGGGGAATTAGAGAACTATGCAAATGTGTCAAGTTTTGGAGGTGGAACTCTGATTTTATTAGTCTGAGTAGGAGCTTGCCCCTCAAGGGAGAATCAGCTGTAGAGCAACCAGTAAAGGCTTTCTGCTTTCAAGAAAAATAATACTGGCCATTCTTCTATTCTACTATGCTACATAGCTTTAAAGTGGGAAATAGGGAAGTGATAAGTTCAAACATAAGCTGGATAGAAAATATGTAGTATAAATGCTTTGAGGATCCAGAGGAGAGATTGTTGGTTTGTGGTTAGTTTTAATTTTTTTTCTTTCTCCAAATTTGTATTTAAATTCCAGATAGTTAACATAGTGTAATATTAGTTTCAGGTGTAGAACTTAGTGCTTCATCACCAACATACAACACCCAGTGGTCATCACAAGTGCCCTTCTTCGTACCCTTAACCCAGCCTGCCCACCTACCTCCCCTCCAGTAATTCTCAGTTTATTCTCTATAGTTAGGGTCAGTCTCCTGGTTTGCCACTATCTCTTTTTTTTAAATTATTTTGAAATAATTTTAGATTTACAGAAAATTTGTAAAAACTATACATAACATTCATCTTTATTCAAGTTTTCCAGATATTAACAGCTTACATAGCTAGATACAAATATTACAATGAGGACATTAACACTGATACAATGTTATTAACTAAACTACAGACCTTATTACTAGTTCACTAGTAGTTTTAGCCCATAATGTAATTTTTCTGTGCTAGGATCTAATCCAAGTTTCTGTATTGTATTTAGTCATTGTGTCCTTTTAGTCTCCTCCAATCTGTGATGGTTCTTCAGTCTTCCCTTATTTTTCATGACACTTTTATGAATACTACTTAATTATGTTATGGAATAATTTGGGATTATTACTCAATTAGGCATTGTCTGATGTTTTCTCATGGCTAGATTGAGGTTATACATTTTTTTTTGTAAGAATACCACAGAAATGATGTAGCATCTTCCTCAGTAAATAATTTTAGAGGCATATCACATTATATGCTATTCCTAATGATGTTAATCATAAGCACGTGATTAAGATGGTGTCTTCCAGATTTCTCTACTGTAAGAGTACTGTTATTCCCTTTGTAACAAATAAGTATCTGAGGGATACACCTTGCAAAATCATTTTTCCTCAGAAGTTGGCCACTAATTTTAGGGTCCACTATTCCTAAAATGACCAAAGTAAAAAATGAAAATAAAAACAAAAACAAATAATAAAAACCTCAACAGATATTATTAATAATTATGTGAACTGATTCCCGCTAACAAAAAGTACAATCTCTGTTAAATGTCATATATAGAGTATTTGAAAAACACTGCTTTGGAAGACTCATTGCTTCCTGACTGTGCTACATCTTAAATTATGATTCCCCATTATTTCTCCCTACCTGTCTCTGAATTTCTCAGTTTCATAGCAATTAGAATTATAGTTATTGTTAGTAAAATAATTTTATTTCTGTAATATTCCTAACCTTTTTTTGCTGATAATTTATTTTGTGCTTTCTAACTCAATTTTATGAAAAAAAATTGAAGTATGATTACCATGTACAAAACTGTTAGTGTTTACAACTCAAAGAATTTGGAGATAAATATACACTCATGAAACCATCACCACAATCTAGGCCATGAACATATCCATCACCTCTCAAAGTTTTCTCCTCTCCCTCCTTAATTTATTTTTTCTAATTAAAAATTATTTTTGTTTTGTGGTGAGGAAAATTACATAAGATCACCTTTCTTAGAAAAATTTTAAGTATACAATATAGTACTAACTTTAGGGACTGTATTGTACCACAGGTCTCCAGAATTTAATCATTTTACATAACTGAAGCTTTCTATCCTTTGACCAACAACTGAAAAGCCTTTCCATAGCAAAGAAAACAATAAACAAAATGAAAATGTCACCTATGACATGGGAGAAAACATTTGAAAATCATATATCTGATATTCGGTCAATATCCAAAATATATAAGGCCTCCTACAACTCAATAACAAAGCAAAAAAAAAAAAGTCCATTTAAAGATGGGCAAATGACCTGAATAGACATTTCTCCAAAGACATAAAAATGGTCAAATGGTACATGAAAAGGTAGTCAACACCACTAATCATTGGGAAGTGTAAATCAAAACTCCAATGAGATATCACCTCGTACCTGTTAGGATGGTTGTCGTAAAAGAGACAAGAGATAAGAAGTATTGGTGAGGATGTGAGTTAAGGAAACCTTTACACATTATTGGTGAGAATATAAATTTGGGCAGCCACTGTGGGAAACAGTATGAAGAATCCTCAAAAAAACGAAAAATAGAACTACCATCTGATTTCACAATCTCACTTCTGGATATATATGGAAGAGAACTGAAATTAAGATCTCAAAGAGATATCTGTCTTCCCATGTTTGTTGCAGCATTACTCTCAATAGCCAAGATATGGAAACAAACTAAATGTCCATTGACAGATGAATGGATAAAGAAAATGTGGTGTATACGTACAATGGACTTGTATTCAGACTTTAAAAAAGAAGGAAATCTTGCCATTTGTGACAACACAGGTGGACCTGAAGACATATGCTAAGTGAAATAAGTCAGACACAAGAGGACAAATACTGCATCATTCCTGTTTTATGAGAAGTCTAAAATAGTCAGACTCATGGAAGCAGAAAGCCAAGTAAGGTCATGGTGGCCGACCTAACTTTTGTGCATTATTTATATTTGACCTTTTAAATGAAACAAATCCAAACCTTCATCTGGATTAAATTTTTTAAATGGGATTATTTCGTAGGAAATAGAGCATGATCAAAATATCAGCTCATTTTCTGATACTACTCTTAGAGAATATGACTTTGTTCCATGGCCATATTACTCTTTCTTAACCTTGCTCACTAGTATTTGAAGTAAGACCTCTAAGTGAGAGACTTGCATTTCCAGTATATAATGTGTGTGAATCTATACTAAGCAATTAAAAATTTTAAAGATGGCCATAGGATGTCCATTGAGCTTTGGCATCCAAGTCCTCCTTTACTTCCCTGGGAATTCTCTGAAACTACCTGTGTGGCTTCTCTCCTTTTGTCAAATGCAGTTGTCAAAGTGATACACTTCAAGGGCTTATCTTCTTTATTTTAGAGGTAGTAAATAAAATCAGTGGCTTTCAACTTCGCTGTCATTTAGAATCATCTAGAAAGATTTAAAAATTACTGACATGGGGAACTTCTTTCTAACTGAAGAGAAGCAGCTACAGAGTGACCTAACACCCAACATTCTCTCTCCAAATCACATGGAAAAACAAGTAATGCTTTGATCACATGATAAATCCTGTGTGTTCAAACATTCATCAGTTACACAGCAAATATTACCTGGTTGGACACATGTTTTCAGAAACTGTGTTTCTTAAAACACACACACACACACAGGTGCACACACACACACCTGTTTGTATTACAAAGGTTAATACATAAGTAGGAGAGTTTTTATTATTACTAAAATACCCATTTTCTGAGAAGGAAACTTTTGAATTTTTTTTAGTGTTTTTTTAAATTTATTTTTGAGAGACAGAGAGAGACAGCTTGAGCAGGGGAAGGTCAGAGAGAGAGAAACAGAATCTGAAGCAGGCTCCAGGCTCTGAGCTAGCTGTCAGCACAGAACCTGATGTGGGGCTCGAACTCACAAACCATGAGATCGTGACCTGAGCCGAAGCCGGATGCCTAACCTACTGAGCCATCCAGGCGCCCCTGAGAAGGAAACTTTTGGAAGGTATAAATAAGAACAGAGTTCTCTTCCTTCTAGTCCTTTTTGTTCTTGATATAAGATTTATATATAATGTATACCTACATAGTGAGTGATATGCAAATTTTAAGTTTAAAATACACTGTTTTGACAAGTAACACCCATGTGCCTCACACCCTTATGAAGATGGAGAGAACATTTTATTACCACATGAAACAGTGCCCTACACTTGAGGCTGCCATTGTTCTGAATTTCTTTACCATAGATTATATTTTCCTGTTCCAGAACTTCATAAAATATGGAATCATATAGGCATTCTTTTGTGTCTGTCTTTATCTAACATAAATTTGATATTTGTCTATGTTGTGGCAAATATCACTAGTTCTCCTCTCTTTAGTTTTTGATGGTACTCCATTCTAAGCATATATCCCAAATTTTTATATCCACTCTCTGGTTGATGGATATTTGAGTTATATACATTTTGGGGCTACTATGAATAATGTCATCTTGGACATTTCTATACAAGTTAGTTTATCTGTTTGCTTTTGTTGGGACTTAATTTTTATTATTCTTGAGGGTGGAATTTGGGGGTTATATTTAAAATATATGTTTAAGATGACAAAGTAACTGCTAAAATTCTTGTCCAAGGGTTTTATTATTTTTATATTCTTGCCATCATTATATCAAAGTTCTAAATACTGCACATTTTTGCCAGCATATGGAATTGACAGGCATTTTAAATTTAGCTTTTCTTTTTGGTGTGTGATGGTATCACACTGTGGTTTAATTTGCATTTCCCTAAAAACTAAAGATACCATGCATCTTTATGTGCTTCTCGGCTACTCAAATATCTTTGTTTGAGTTGTCTATTTAATTCTTTGCCAATTTTTATGTATCTTTTAATTGTTTAGTTGTAGGAGTATTTATATATTCTTGATTCAAGTTGTTTGTCAGACATATTTTTTCTAAATGTTTTCTCTCAGTGGTTTACACTTTTATGTTCTTATTTATTTCTTTATATCGTGTAAAAGTGCAGAATTATTCACAATCTTGTAACAGGACTTTACTTGAGCTCTCTGAAACAAAAGAAGTTGATAGGGGGATTGTTGTAAGAATATAACCATACAGGGGCACCTAGGCGGCTCAGGCAGTTAAGTGATCGACCAGCTCAGGTTATGATCTCACGGTTCATTAGTTTGAGCCTCTTGTTGGGCTCTGTGCTGACAGCTCAGAGCCTGGAGCCTGTTTCAGATTATGTGTCTCCCTCTCTCTCTGCCCCTCTCCGACTCATGCTCTGTCTCAGTCTCTCCTGATCACTCAAAAATGAATAAACATTAAAAAATGTAAAAAAAAAAAAAAGGAATATAACCACATAGTACAAACTAAAAAAGGGGAGATACTATGAGGTCTGAGGAAAGAACTGGAAAAACAGACTTTATCCTAAAAGGCAATCCTGTTTCTGTCATCAAATCTCTCTTACCCGTTCTCTTTTTCTGCCTCCCTTTTCCACTTTTAAGTGTGGCTTAGTTGGTTAAGTGGCTTCCTTCACTTCAGGTCATGATCTCACAGTTCATGGTTTTATGAATTTGAGCCCCATATCAGGGTCTCTGCTGTCTGCCTGGAGCCAGCTTCAGATCCTCTGTCCCATTTCTCCCTGCCCCTCCCCACTTGTTCTCTCTCTCCCTACCTCTCTCTCTCTCTCTCTCTCTCAATAATAAGTAAAAGTTTATTTTTAAATTGTCTCTGATGTTTTTGTTCTTTTTCTCCATTTTTTTCTTTATAGGTTTATAAGTTTACAGTCTAATTCTATTTTTTTAAGTTTATTTATTTATTTTTGAGAGATATAGTGTATGTGAGTAGGGGTGGAGCAGAGAGAGAAGGAGAGTGCTGTCAGCATGGAGCCTGACATGGGGCTTGATATCAGGAACCATGAGATCATGAGCTGAGTCAAAATTAAGAGTCAGAATCTTAACCCACTGAGCCACCCAGGCACACTTAGAGTCTAATTCTTAATATGTCTTCATCTTTCTCATTTTTCCTTCTTCTTCTTCTTCTTCTTCTTCTCCTTTTCCTCTTCCTGCTCATCTTCTTTTGGGGGATTTCTTTAAATTTTTTTTCATACATAGAGGCATCACGTTTTTTTTTCCCCCTAACAAGCATTTTAAGTAGGCCTTTCTTTGGGAGGAGTCAAAAATTTTAGCATATTTATACTTTCCTCTGTAATGTTCAAGCTCCTAACTGTTATTATTGTTTCAACTTTATTTATATCATTACCCTACTATTCTCAATGTCCTTTAACTTTGTTTTATTTATTTATTTATTTATTTTCATTTCTATGGTCTATATTCCATGATTTTACAGTTCACTATTTCACTTTCCAGGACTCTCCAGTTGCCTAGGTAGTAAATCTATTAAACTATTTCTTGTTTTGTAGCCATCAGCTTCTGTGTCATAACTATTTATAAATAAATATATGTTATATATTTATTTATTTTTTGTTACTTTTACCTTGTTTCTCTGTAGAGGACATTAAGTTGATAATTTTAAAGTTCTTTTCAGGTTCCACTTTTCAAGTTCTACTTCTTTCTAGGTTCTGAGTTATAACTATTTTGCTCAATTTGTGTTACTCTTTCATCATCTTAGTTTTCCTCTAGTACTTTGTAATTCTCGCTTGCAAGGTCGTCTTAAGGCAGCTATTCCTTTACTTTACATGCAAGGAATACAGAACTGTCTTAAAGATGCTGAGCCTTGGCTTGTTATAAATCAAGGCTCCCAAGATAGGCTTTACTCAATTCATATACAACTAGATTTTGATTCCTTGTGCTTAGTTAATTTCTGGAGTTATTTCATCAAATACACTATATAATTCTAGAGATCCTGCTTTAGTTCCTAGTCAACAAAAATCTTCTCCTCAAATTATACTAACTGGATTATAGGTTGTAGTTTTTCTTTATACTTGCTTTATAAATATCCTTAAAATAAATCATAGATTCTATTACATTGAGCAGCCCTACCCCATCAGCCCTTTGATTACCTGACCTAGCCCAAAATATTTCATAAATGTATTGCTTCATCTCTAGTCTACGGAAAATGTTCTCTTTTTTTTAATTATGGTAATTTTAGTTTGACAGTACTTGTTCTTTCATTTATATGTATTCAGAATGATATCATGAGAAGCTTGAACAATTGTGAAGTTTGCAAAATTGATGAGGATGTCTTTTGCTATAATTTTAGAGAGCTTGTTTCTTTTCTTTGTATTTTAAAGTTTCACCTGTTTCCTCCATTGCTCTTGGGTTGTTGTAACTTCCTTCTGTCATCCCTGAGGTTAACTCGATAGCACTCAAATTATGATTAATTTATTCATAGAAAGCTAAGTGGACTTTATCATATTATGACTATAAAAGCACAAAATATTGAATTAAATATCAAGTGCTTCTTTGGTGAATAGTGAAATCAAGTATTTTGTTAAATCAAGTCAAATCAAAAGATGTTAAACATCTCTTTCTGATTTTATGGGCCTTTCTTGATTATTGCCAAGTTCTCATTGATGCTCCACATTGCTGAGTTTGCAGGATACGTGACCTTCAGATAAATGACATATTTCTGCTTTGTTTTCTCTTCATAAGACACTTGAGGCATGATTACCGTGGATGAAAGGTCAGTGCGTTTTCTACTGTAAAAAAATGCTGGCATCTGTCCATCTTAGTTTTAGTTATATAAAATTAAGATAATTTTTAAGTCATGTGTATGTATGTGTATGTGTAAATGTATATAATTTTATATAAATATAAATACAATAAAATTTATCTTATTTCCAGCACTAAATTGTAGCTAAGCTCATGTAAAATACAAGTTGGCTGAAATTTTCCTGAGCTAACTCAAATATTGGTTGAGATGATAATGTGTCCTCATTTGTTCAGTACAAATTCAATCATAATGTGGCAATTTAGCCATTATAAAGCTATTTGCAAAGGTATTCAGTGACTACAGGAATATTTCAGGACCGACGCAGGCACTTCATTTTAGGCACCTTTTTCCTGAATCGACCTCAAATGATGCAAGGACCTTGAGGCCCCGTGATGAAGGCTTAAGTGAGAACTGTTGAGTAATTCTGTCCTTAAAGTGAGGAAACATTACCACTTAGTGGCATGCATTTAAATCAGTGAAGGAATAAAAATAAGGAGGAACTATCTCTACTTTTCTTACCATTTGTGAGCAATAATAGCCAACTATTATTGCATTGCTCTGTGTTAAGTTGCTTAGGATCCTTTTACAATGATAAATTAATATGATATAAGTTGGACTTTTGAGATGAGTAACTTATCTGGTTAGAATATGCACAAAATGTGTTGTTTAACAAGAAGATATATGGAAACGGAATCTCTGAGTGGATAGAAGGAGGTCTTCAATTGGTTGCCTCCACTCCTTTTTTCCTTGCTCGTCCTGCTAGTTTCCTAGGGCTGCAGTAATAAATGACTGTCAATTTGTGGCTTTAAAAGACAACAGAAATCTGTTTTCTCCCAGTTCAGGAGCGAGAAGTCTAAAACCAAGGGGTTAGGGTTGGTCCCCTTTGACATAATTCCATTCTGTCATTGCACTTTTGCCATTAAAAACTTGCTTTGAAGGCTCTGAGGGAGAGACTTCCCCATGCCTTTATCCTTGCTTCTGGTAGTGATGCAGAATCCTTGCTGCCCCTTGGCTTGTAGGCACATCATTCTAATCTCTGCCTCCGTCTTCATATCACTTTCTTCTCTGTGTCTATGTGTGTCTTTTCTGTCTCTTATAAGGAAGGGCATTATCATTAGATTTTGGTATAACCTTAATTCAGTATGATTTCTTATCTCAATCCTTACCGTAGTTACATCTACAAAAAACATATTTCCAAATAAGGTTGTGTTCTAAGACTCCTGGTTGACATAGATTTCACGGTTGACACTATAAAACCCAATATGCTTGAGATGTTCTCCTTATATTTCATTTCATTTCCTTTTGTTTCATTTCATTTCATTGTTATCATCAAAATCCAACAACACTGTGTGTGGGGTGTGTGTCTGTATGTACATGCATGTGTGAATCTAGCCACACTGTTTTAGCATAACTGCCTTCCTGGCCATAATTGACTGGCTCATTTTGAGAGCCTAACTAGTATCTATCAATAAGTGACACTCTTATAGAAATTTACAGTTGAATCAAGAACCCCCCGCAACTCTATTATGGATGAAGGAGTTGTAAGTAAAAACTATGAATGATCACTATCTGCCATGTGGACTAAAATAAAGAGAAGTAGGCACACACACAGATGGAAGAATGAAGCCAAGAATCAGAAGAGGGCAAAATCAAGAGAGGGAAGAAGGATTACAACTTTGTAGACAGTCTAATATTTTAATTCTTGCCCCAGGCTTGCTAGTATTTCCTCTCTTTAAAAAAATTTATAACAATTAACCACTCAGAACCAGCATCTTTTGTTGCAGAAAGTTCACATGGAGTTCTTTTGTATGATCTTGAATAAGTCTGGACTTTTACAGCATTCTTGCATAGACATGAGCAATGACCGGGTAAGGAGAAAATAAAAAAAAGTGAAACTTAAAGGGAGGTGCATACTGAGAACAGAGTCTGGTCAGTCAGACATGTAGTATTATCTTGGTCAAGAATTCTTCTTTGCTTGGTGTTTAGGAGGTTCCCTCCTTTGGTCATATTTTGTAAAACAGGAGTTCATTCTCTGACACATCTGTAAGTGTACCACAGATGGCTGGAGCTCTGGAGAAAGTAATACTTATTATTTGATATCATATTTAAAGAATTTAGAAATATTAATACAAATATTATGAAAATGATGTTGAATATTATTTGAATATTTGTTAATATTTAAGTCCCCTAAAATATGCAGTGTCTAATAATCATTATTATAAGTCCATAATTTAACAATTGGCTTAGAGATTCAATTCATATCATAAAACAGTTATTAAGTACCACATGTATGCCAGACGCTCTGCAGAGTGCAAGGTCTACAGGGTCTAGCGAAGACAAAATCGGAAATCTTAGGGAACTTGGCAGTAGACAAATTATGGAACACACAAAAAAAAAACCCTTTGATTCAAAAATAATGATTAGGATTTAATGAACCATTAGTGTTTGCAGGATACTATTCTATGCCTTTATGTTTTAATTTATTTAATCAGTAAGATAGTCTGAAGACGAAAGTGACTGTTTTTTGTTTTTAATTTTAATTCCACCATAGTTAGCATATAGCATTATATTAGTCTCAGGCGTACAATATAGTGACTCAAGACTTCTATTCATTCCTCAATGTGCACCATGATAGGTGTACTCCTAATCCCCTTCACCTATTACAAGTGATATCTTAGTCCCCTCTTACTGACAAGAAAACGAAGACTGCGAGAGGTTAAGTGAATCTTCTCTGTAACAGAATTGGGGAGGAGTGAGAGATGAACCCAAGCAATCTTTCTCCCGGCCTGAGTGTGCAACTGCTTCAATGATCTCACCTGTCTGATGAGGGGTGCTAGAATGATGAGTGAACTCTGGCTGTGAGTGAAATGCGAGTTCCCAGAGAAGGCAGCCTACTAACTCAGTCCTTTCTTTAACAGCTTTATTGAGGTATGCTTTATAAATTTAAAAAAAAAACCTATATATGTAATGTATACAATTTGATGAGTTTGGACATATGCACATATGCATGAAACTGTCCCAACTTAGTCTTCAAGGAAGGAACTTACCAAGATTAGAAACTTGAGTGAGAGTATTTTGGAGGAAAGGTAGAAATAAGCGAAAAAACAAAGAAAAAAGAAAAAAAAATTGGCATATTTTGAAGAAGAAAATGAGAAAAAGATTTAGGCCAGCTAATGAGACCAATATGCATTCATTTTGAATACCAATAAAAGGCATGATATATATATTTTTAGTATTTGTATCCCCACTGCATTCATATCATTTCAATATTTTTCTTTTAGTTTAGTTTTCACTTTTAGTTTAGCAATTCTTATTTTATCAGTTAGTTACGAAATAAACCTAAATGGTAATGCATTGTTCACCACACCTGGATTCTTTTACTGAACAATGCTTAACAGAAAGTGTTTTTAATGCCTAAAAATATATTCATTGTTCATATTTTAAGTACATACATTTTAACTGAAGTGCATTGTGCATCATCATTTTATATAGTACAGGCACTTTTCATAAAGTGAATGCACCCATGTAAATAGCACCCAAATGATGAAATAGAACATTTCCAATGTTTCCCAAAAGTCCCTTTGAGCCCTCCTCCATCTCTGCATCCCTTTCAAAAGTTAATCATTTTCCTAACACCTTAAACCATAAATGAGTTTTGCATTTTTTGCACTTTATATCATTGGAATCATACATTATGTATTCATATGTGATTTCTTTTGCTCAACATTGTGTCTATAAGATTAATTCATGGCATTGCTTATAGTATTG
This sequence comes from Helogale parvula, assembly GCA_004023845.1. Classification (NCBI taxonomy): domain Eukaryota; kingdom Metazoa; phylum Chordata; class Mammalia; order Carnivora; family Herpestidae; genus Helogale; species Helogale parvula. The sequence goes on from PJEM01019084.1 coordinate 16,459, forward strand.
ATCACTTTTAACTTATGATAGTCCCTCATTTATCTCTTTTAGCACTTAAATATATGTATTTTAAAATTTCTGTCAAGCTTTTCCATAAAATTCATTTTATCACACAGAAGCACATAATTCTGTTATTAATTTGGTTGACTTCTCTAGCATTAGATTTTTTCATGTGTTTGGGAAGTTTGTGTTTCAGGATTACTTTGATAGAGTTTTCTATCTTTCTTCCTCTTTCTTTTCCTAAGAATGGGATGGTTGTGGGGGGGGGGGGGCTTAACTTCCTCAGATCTTTAGTTCTCCAATCCAAACCCAGGTCCTTCCATGATGTTTCAGCACTGTGACTCAGCTATGGACATGAAATGTGTGAGTGAGCATTCATTTCAAAGCAATTGAGCCAAACAAATAAACTCTAATAATTCAGGAGCCATCCTGACTTCAGCTCCCATTAGTAGGCAAATAATTGTTTTCTAACTTTATGTA
>PJEM01019085.1:0-16928 GCA_004023845.1 Helogale parvula
CAGCCATGTAGGCAGTCAGACATGCCTGGGAGACGGATCCACCAGTAAAACCCTGGACCCCACGGCTGGGGGGAGCTTCCCTGGCTGGCACCATGCATGTCATCAGGCAGTGTTGCTGGGAGAAGTAAGCGCTGTTCCCGAGACTCCACTGGGAGAGGACAACTAGAAGCTTGTGCCTGGTGTCCCCTGGACTCTGCCCAGGGTGCCCTTTTCCTTTGTTGATTTTAATCTGTCCTCTTTCATCAGAATTAACTATATAACAGCTTGTCTGAGTTCTGCGAGTGCTTCTATCAAATCGTGGAGGCTGAGGATCGTCTTGGGGACCCTCCAACTACAGGAACGCGTGGACACCTCTGCTGAATGTGTGACAGTCGTAGAAAGTCTCCACTCAGACAAACAAGGGTTTTTACCAGGGGGCCCATAGGCAGGGCTGACTGCCAGCGCAGCTGCCCTTAGTCACTCAATTTCCCATCTTACCTTTTGGGACACCTAGGGATATAATGTAACTTAACAATTGGACTCAATGTTATATCAACAGGAAAATCAGACCTTTCTGTAAAGGGCCAGATAGTAAATATTTTGGGCTTTGTGCGACATATGGTTTCTGTTACAAGTACTATATTCTGCTGTCATAGTGGAAAGCAGCAAGACAAGACAGAAATGAGTGGGTGTGGCTATGTTCCAATAAAACTTTATTACAAAAATAGGCAGTGAGCTGGGTTTGGACTGTGGGCCATAGTTTGCCAACCCAATTTAGGGGAATTTTACCTCAAAAAGTGCCTAGAGATTGAAGAAAACCCTATTGGGCCTATTATTTAAAAATATAACTAAAGAGGTTAAAAATAAGTTTATTCTGTGATTCCCTATTTTTGTAGATTATAAGAAGGGACCATCATAGACTTTATTTTCCAAATTGGGTCACCTTGGAGAGTGAAAGGAAGAGCTATTAATAATCATTCTGGGTCAACAGCAACTTGGAAAAGCAACTTGGAGGCTGTGACTAGCATATAAAGCAGCGGTTCCCACCCTTGCTACACACTGGAAACACCCAGAGCTTTTAAGATACTGGTGCCTGGGTCCCACACCCAAGGATCCTGACGTCATTGGGCAGGGTGCAGCCTGGAGATTGGACACTGCTGGTCTGGGCTGCCCAGACAAGTAGCCTGGCCCAAGCTGAGACAGCACCTGAGTTTCAGGGTGAACTTGCTCTGTATCAGCTGTGTGAGTCTAGAAAGCTTCTAGACCTCTTTGGGCCTCAATCCTTCTTCATCAAGCAGGAGATGAGATGGAGACCATGGATGTGCTGTAAGGGGCAAATGCAAATCGGGGGGGGGGGGGGAACGCATGAATATAGTTTGTCAGCTATGCATAGTAGGAACAAAATACTATTTTCTCTCCCTTCCTGGTAGTCTCTCTTGGGGACTCCCTTCCTCCTCTTGTCCCACACACAGAAGCTTCTCATCCCTCAGTGATTCTTGTGACCCATCAGCAGAAAGACTTCTCTGGCTGCTGGGCCCACAGTGACCCAGCCTCATGACATGGCTCCCTCTAGCCTCCAGAGCCACTCCTTCACATCACAAGGTCCCCTTCTCCTGTCCCCTTCTCCTTCCCCAAAACTCCTCTGTACCTTATCTCCTGCTTGCTCACCCCAGCATCCCCTAGTACCTCCCCATCTCTCTGGCTGCCTGCTTCCCACCTTCCCTGGGCCTTCTCTGGGTACCTGCACCTGATCACTTGGGACTTTTCTAAAACCAGACCTAAGTGGCTCCTGTCACTCGAAGACCCTGCCACGACTCATGGAGGGCACTCCGGCTGGTCCAAGCACTGCATCCATCCCACATTTCTCTTTAACTTTCCCAGAATGTTCTGTGAGGATTTGAATTTATTGTCAACATTTAAATATCTGTAGATTTCAAGTAAATCCATATTTCCAGCTTCTTTTTGAAAAGTTTACAGGTTTGGCCATGCTGGGTCCGTAGTCGCATGGACAGCAGCTACTGGGCAGAGGGAGTTCCATCTGAGCAGGCTATGTTTTTTCCACTCAGCACCGTCCCTGCCACTCCCGGATGCTGCAGCCGCACAAGCACATCGCTGTGTGCTATCATTGCCTGTAAATGCTGTTCTTTCTCTCACACCTGCTGGATTCACCCACTTTCTTTTCCCATCAGCCCCTGCAGATGTTTGGTTTTGTAACTCCTCCCAATGCTCCAGCCTGGAGGCATCTCAGAGGATTGTTTAAGCCACTCTACCTTCCTCCCTGGGCTCTTCCCTCCTGTCTCCTTCTCCTTCCCCAAAACTCTTGTTTGGCCTTGAGGATTCTCCTGGGGACACTCTGTGGGCTCCCAGAATCCCCTGGGCATTCCCTGATCACTAAACTTACCTCAGTGTGTTATAATTATCTATGGCTGTTTCTATTCCTTCCTTTTACTAAGAGGACTCTTAATGTCTTATGTCTTATTTCCTAATTTTCAGCATCTTATCCAGAATGGGCATTCAATGAATATTTGTAGAATTGTCATTGAATGTAGGAAGTGCTCAAAGAAGAAAGAAAGAAAAAGTGAGTGGATGATACAGAGAGCAAACTAGTAGTTGCCAGAGAGGAGGGGTGGGAGATGGGCAAAATGGGTGAAGGGGTATGGGAGCTACAGGCTTCTAGCTGTAGAAGGAATAAGTCATGGGATGAAAGGTACAGCACAAGGAATATAGTCAATGGCACTGCGACAGCACTGTGCTGTACACTGACAGATGGTGGCTACCTTAACTGTGGCGAGCACAGCGTAACACAGAGATGTCACATCATTATATTGTGCACCTGAAACTAATGAAGCATTGTGTGTCAACTATACTTCAATTAAGAAAATTTTTTAATGTTTTTATTTTTGAGAGATAGAAAGATATAGAGCACAAGCAGAGGAGGGGCAGAGAGAGACACACACAAAATCTGAAGCAGGTTCCAGGCTCTGAGCTGTCAGCACAGAGCCTGATGCCAGGCTTGAACCTATGAACCGTGAAATCATGACCTGAGCTGAAGTCGGATGCTTAACCAACTGAGACACCCAAGTGCCCCTATTTTAATTTTTTATATTAAAAAACCTTAAAAATTAATAAGTAAATAAATGAATGCAGAATAACTTGTAAAGCCTTTTTTTTTTTTTCCTATTCCTTGACGTCACTGGGGAATAGGTACTTCTTGGATGTACACTGTTTCCTGGGCAAATTACTCTCTTGCTTCAGTTTCCTTATCTGTGAAATGGGATGATAATCATTATATACTTCACGGGTGGCTGTGAGGATTAAATGAGAGAATGCATGGGAAGTGTGTATTACAGTGCCTGGCATGTGGACACTCTTGACAGTTCGGCTATTATCATCTTTCCCATCATATAAAATGGGGTGTCCTCAACCCAGTCAAGCCTGTGGGAGGCAGACAGCATGTCTACACTTACAGGGCACCTTTGTTCTACATCAGCCACCAGGGCATCAGCATCTGCTCTGTCAGGGATTTGGATGTAGTTGGTCTGGGCTATGGCCTGGGCATCAGTCTATTTATCTTTTTAATTTTATTTATTTTTTGCATCTATTTGTAAAGTGTCCCAGGTGAGTCTAATAGTGAGCCTGGCCTGAGAATAAGGGTGGTAGGTGCTCTGAGAGGCTGGGAGAACCTGCAGGAGAGGGAGGCCCCCGGGCCAGCCCGAAGTTGAGTGGTAAGGAAAACTGGCTCAGGTGGGAGAAGAAAGTGCCAGGAATGGGGGGCAGAGGGCTGTCCTGCCAGACTGTGATGAGTGTTGGGAATTGAGCAAGACTCAGGATGGCCAGACTGCAGGGCAGACGTTTGGGGAAGGACTGAAAAGAAGGCCTTATCTGGCCCAGCTAAGGAGCCTGAACTTCACCCTGAGGAAGATGGGGATGTCCAGAGGACGCAGACAGGATCGCACTTGCATTTTGTGAAGCTGGAGGCAAAGGGGGCGAGCTGGGAGGATGGTTCTGGGAAGGAACGTGGCCTTAAATCAAGGCTGCAGCAGTGGGGACGGAGAATGGGGAATGGGAATGATGCCAAATGGAGGAGATGTGAGGCAAGTGTGCAGCAAAGAAGGAGAGGGGGAGTCTAGAGGGTTTGGTTTGAGTGGCTCCAGGCAGAGGAGTTTTCCAAGTTGCTGGCAAGCCCGGTGCCAGGCACTGTTGAGTTTGAGACTCCCTAGGCTTTCCACATGGAGATGCTGGGTGGACCTGGGGCTCAGAAGGGCAGCTTCACCTGGGGCCTCAGGTGGCCAAGACTGGGGTGTGGACAAAGCACTATGGGGAAAGGGTGAATAGGAGGCTAGGAAGGAGGTGGGAGAGAGAAGGGAAAGACGGAGGAAGAAGAGACGTGGGGGAGCAGATAAGAAGTGAGCAGACATTACCAGACAGAGACGGGGACAGACAGTTGAGTCTGAACAAAGAAAAGGAGGGGTGGTCTGATCAGGGCTGAGGCTGTGGGGGCAGGAAGTTGCAAATAGGGGCAATTGAAGGGTGAATGCCAGGAACCTTCTGAGATGGACCCTGGGCCACATTCTTTCTCTTCCTAAACAATTTAATTGCAAATCTAGTTAGACCCTTGACCAAAGACAACATGGATCTCAGTAGGATATGGTGATTTCCAGGAAGCAGAAAGGAAAACTTTTACTTTTTAAAAACAAATAACAGTAATGCTAAAGCTAAATTTTTCTTTTTTTTTTAATTTTTTTTTCTGTTTTTTATTTATTTTTGAGAGACAGAGAGAGACAACACGAGCAGGGGAGGGTCAGAGAGAGGGAGACACAGGATCTGAAACAGCTTCCAGGCTCTGAGCTGTCAGCACAGGGCCTGACGCGGGGCTCGAACCCACGAACCATCAGGTCATGACCTGAGCCGAAGCCGGACGCTTAACCAACTGAACCACGCAGGTGCCACAAAAGCTAAATTTTTCAAAACACCCCTTGGCCCTGCCTGATTCCTGACTAACTTCATGACAGTGTGGTTGGTGTATATTAAAAGCAAGAACAAAGATATGCTGGCTGTTTATATTTTGGGGGGTTCAGATGAAAGAATGGAAGTCACCTTCCACCTACCCTCAAGGTAAAAACTGTCATGTTCCGTCGCTGAATCTTGTCTTTGCAGTACTAGCCAGCACGGGTATGCAGTGGGTGCTAAACTAATACTTGTGCCATGGATGAATAAAGGGACCACAGCAGCAATTGTGGCTTTAGAGCAAACAGCACTAAAAACACGCACCTTGATCTTGCTCATGTAGGGTGTGGGTCAAAAGATCACTCAGCAAATATTTATTGGCATATGAATAGCTCACTCCTCATGGAGCTTATAGTCTGGTGGAGGAGACAGACGTTGATCAAGTGATCACATACAAAAGCATAAGAGGATAACTGTGATGTTCTGAAGGAGATACGTTGTGCTGAGAGTCTCTCTCAGGGAGTTTGATGCAGTCTGGGGGAAATCCCAAGGACGTGAGCTGCGACCTGAAGTACAAGTAGGAGTTGGTAGGGGAAGAACAATTGAGGCAGAGGCACAGCATGTGTAAAGGCTCTGTGGTAAAATGAAAACCGGCAGTGGCTCTAACGATCAGTGCCCTCTACTCCCCCTGCATATGTGAGCCATCAGCAAGTTCTCTTGGTCTACTTTCAGAACATACCTAGAATCTGAACACTTCCCACCTCCTGATCCTTACTGTAACCTCCTAACTCATGTCCATACATCTGCCCTTGCCTTCTACCACATCAGCCAGAGTGACCCTGTTAATAGGTAAGTCAGACCATGTTGGCAGCAGCATAAAAACTGGGCCCGGTGTAATCTGGTTCCTCTTCCAAACCATCTTTCATTGTCAAGAATGCATCAAACTCACAGACTTCCACACCGGCTGTCCCTCTGCTGACGTGTTCTTTCCACCAGGGTATTTACATTTAGTTCCAGGATTGTTGTTGTCGTTGTTGATTCTTTGGGATTATCTACATAGACAATCAGGTCATCTGAGAACAAGACAGTTTTATTTCTTCCTTCCCAACCTGTAATGGTTACTTTCTCTCTCTCACTGCCAGACAGGTGTCTCCTCACAGGACATCTCGGGAGACCTTCCGTGGCCACCCCACCTAATAACTGCATTCCCTTCCCCTGCTTCCACCGCATGAACTCCCTCTCCCCTGCTCAGACTGATTTTTCTCCATCACATTTCTCACCATCTGACATACAGAACATTCTACCTACTTATCACCTATGTTCTCCAACTAGTATGTAAGCTACCTGAGAGTGTACATTTTAATCTGTTTTGTTCATTGCTATACTGCAGACCTGTAATGGTATTTAGCACACAGTAGGTCTGGAACAAATGGATGAATTTGACGACCCTTAGTCCATCTTTGGTAACCAGCTGCTGTATCTGTGAACATACTCTTCACGAGTAATCGTAACAAATCCTTAGAAAGCATTTCTTTTAACATTCATCTTAATAACATTTGTGCCTTTTACATGTGGTACTCTGAGGGCATGACCAGGGTCTTATTACTTGCTCTGAACTTGAGTAGTAGAAGCAAAGGTGCAGAGAATTTCAAAAGTTAAAGCTGAGCAGAAACATCTGACACTGAAAACTGAAGAGTCAGGTGAATACAGAGAATCACTTTACTGGGAGCAGAAGCCTGGAGCGAGAGTGATATCAGTAGAAACACTAACCTTTAACTGATGAATTGTTGAGGACCCAGTGTGGATTAGATTGTAGTTTTAAAACCCCTATGGTCCAGCCCTCATACTTTTGTTATTCTTACCTCCAGAAATCCTACCAGATTCTCACTGAGAAAACCAGAGGGAAATCTGTTCCTGCTTCTGACAGTGGGAGAGGAAAAGTAACAAAGACTGGGAAAAAAAATAAAACTGTCTTCTTCTCGGATGACATGATTGTTTATGTAGAAAATTCAAAGAATCAACGACAAAAACAAAATTCTGGAACCAATAAGCAATTATAGCAAGGTTGTGGGATACAAGGTTAATACACAACAGTTGACTGTTTTCCTACCTACCAGCAAAAAGCAACTAGAAATTTAAACTTAAATGCAACACCATTTACATTCACATTAAAAATGGAAATACTTAGGTATACATCTAACATGTATATATAAATATGTATATGTACATAAATGTATGTATATAAAACATATGTTTATAAGTATATGTAAAAAATCTATATTAGGAAAACTAGAAAACTCTGATGAAAAGAAATAAAAGAACTAAGTAAATATTCCATGTTCATGGATAGGAAAACTCAATACTGTTAATAATATCAGTTCTTCCCAACTTGATCTATAGTTGCAACACAATTGCAATCAAAATCCTAGCAAGTTAATTTGTGGGTACTAACAAAGTGATTCTAAAGTTTATATGAAAGATGGGGCGTCTGGGTGGCTCAGTTGGTTAAGCGTCCGGCTCAGGTCATGATCTCACGGTTCTTGGATTCGAGCCCCGAGTAGAGCTCTGTGCTGATAGCTAGTTCAGAGCCTGGAGCCCGCTTCAGATTCTGTGCCTCCCTCTCTCTCTAACCCTCCCCTGCTCGTGCTGTCTCTCTCTGTCTCTCAAAAATAAATAAAAAACATAAAAATAAAGTTTATATGAAAGGCATAAGACCTAGAATAGCCAACAAAATATTGAAAGAGAAGAACAAAATTGGAGGACTAATGCTACCCAACTTTAAGACTTCCTATAAAGCTATAGAAATTATAACAGTGTGGTATTGGGAAAAGAACAAATAGATCAATGAACAGAACTTAGATAGCCCAGAAATAGACTCAAACAAATAGAGTCAACTGATCTTTGAAAAGAAGGCAATTCAATGAAGAAAAAAAAGAGTCTTTTTAACAAATGGTGCTGGAACATCTGGATGTCACATGCAACAAAATGAATCTAGACATAGACCTTATACCTTGCACAAAATTACATCCAAAAATGGATCATAGATATAAATATAAAATGAAAAACTATAAAACTACTAGAAGATAATATAGGAAAAAATCTAGATGGTCTTGGGTTTGGCAATGAGTTCTAAGATATGATACCAAAAGCATGATCCATGAAACAAAATCTGATAAGTTGGACTTCATTAAAATTAAAAACTTCTGCTCTGCAAAAGACACTGTTAAGAGAATGAAAAGACAAGCCACAGTCCAGGAGAAAAACTTTGACTGAAGAACACACATCTAATAAAGGACTGTATCTAAAATATACGAAAGAACTCTTAAAATTCAACAATATGATAACCCAATCAAAAAGGGAGCAAAAGATCTGAACATACATCCCACTGAAGAAGATATATAGATGATAAATAAGCATATGAAAAGATGTTCAATATTATATGTCTTTAGGGAATTGCAGATTAAAACAACAATGTGATACCACTACACACCTATTAGAATGGCTAAAATTCAAAACATGGACAACACCAAATGTCGGCAAGGATACAAAGCAACAGAAAATCTTACTCATTGCTGGTAGGAACCCAAAAGGGTATGGCCACTTTGGAAGACAGTGTGGCAGTTTCTTGCAAAGTCAACCATAGTCTTACCAAATGATCCAACAATCAGATGAGTTGAAAACTTCTGTCTCCACGAAAACCTGTAAGTGAATATTATAGCAGCTTTATGCATAATTACCTAAGATGAGAAGCAACCAAGATATCCTTCAATATGTGAATAAACAAACTGGCACAAATATGCAAGGGAATGAGCTTAGGAATGAAAAGAAATGACTTGTCAAGCCATGAAAAAACATGAGGGAAAGTTAAATGCATATTGCTAAATGAAGAAGCCAGTGTGAAAAGGCTACACTCTGTCTGATTCCAATTATACGACATTCTGAAAAAGGCAAAACTGTAGAGAAGTAAACAGATCAGTGGTGGTTGCCAGGTTGGGAGAGCGGAGAAGGGATGAACCCTGGAGCACAGGGGGTTTTCGGGGCAGTGAAACTCTTCTGTAGGATACTTTAATGGTGGGTTCATGATATTATGCATTTGGCAAAACCCATAGAACTATACAACACACACATACACACACACACTTAATGTAAACTATAGACTTTTTAACGTAATAACAACAGATAGTTTTATCAGTGGTAACAACCACCCCAGTGCAAGACATTAATGGTGGGGAAAGAAAGGGAGGAGGAGTATATAGGAACTCTGTATTTTCTGTTCACTGTTTCTGTAAATCTAAAACTTCCCTAAGAAATAAAGCCTATTAATTGGTTTGTTTGTTTTTTTTAAGTTAGGGCTAAGTCTACATGGAAAGAAGTCTCTGCTCGGGAAAGACTTGGAGCCAAGGCACTGGGAGAATGGCACCCACCAATACACAAATTCCTGTAGCAAAGCAAAGATCCCAGAGGCAGTTGAGCACTGGGGACAGAGACCAGTGAGGAAAGGCTGAGGAATGAGCCTCCTCTGCCCCTATCAGCCTCCGTCTTCCCTCCCTCACCTCTTTAATTATGTTCTAGTGTATTCCTAGTAACAGCCTAGGGTTCTGGGATTGGAGAGGCGCCCTATACACCGACTGCCTGTCAGGTAGCATAAATGCAGGGATCGGTGCAAATGTCTGGTTCGCCGGGAGGGAGTCCCGCTCTGAGGGGACTCGTTCGTCGGGTCTCGGTCCCTGGGGCGGGGGCTAGCCCTGAATGGAGAATATGCTGGAGGTGGATGACACCAAGTGGCGTAGTTCCCACTCTGCCTCTCAGTACTTGTGAGGCAGGGCTCCGTGTCAGATACGAGAAGAGTGCCCTGGTCAGGGCCGGAGTCCTGAGCATGCCACCTACTGTGTGACTTTGGGCAGGTGACCCACCCTCTGTACCTCACTAACCCCTGTACTGCATGGGAACTACGTGTCTGCCTGGAGAGGGAAGGGGGCTGTCACAGAATGAAGTGGGGCGGGACCTCGGTCGTCAGGCATGCAGGGAGGGTCGGGCCAGGGCCAGGGCCAGGTCACACGCCCGGGCGAGCGTGGGCGCTCCGGCGCAGGCCAGGCCCCCCCAGCGGCTGTGGGCTCCCCCGGCTTCAGCCTGGGGCCTTCCGCCCTTCCCCACACTTACAGCTGTCACGGTGCTCCTCGCTTCTAGGGCCGGAGCTGCTCCGTCTCCTCTTCCCGACGCCTGCACGCGCTGCCCCAGCAACCGTCACCCGGGAAACCAGCAACGCTGCATGCGTGACGTCACCACGTGTCTACGGAGGCCGAGCTGGCGCCGGGAGTTGGAAAAGCGGCGAAGGTGTAGGTGGGCTGGGTTGAGGCAGTTTGGGGAAGAGTGGTGGGCTGGGTGGAAAAAGGCTTGCTGTGCCTGAGACTTTAAAGTTGGCTCAGTCGTCCGATTCTGGAACATATGTGTTTTAAAAGTTTCGTGGGCCAAACATTCTACGCAGAGATACACACTCAGCAGTCCTGCAAGGGAGTTGAAAAGTGAATGGTCCCACCACGAAATGTAACGCATTCAGAATGTCTTTGAAAAATGTTGGGGAGGAGTACCTGGGTGGCTCAGTCGGTTAAGCGTCTGCCTTGGGCTCAGGTTATGATCTCACAGTTCTGAGTTCCAGCCTGTGGCTCTGTGCTAACAGCGCAGAGCCTGGAGCCTGCTCTGGAGTCTCTCTCTCTGCCCCTTTCCGCTCACACTGTCTCTCTTTTTCAAAAATAAATAAACATTAAACAAGAAAAGACGTGGTGGTGGGGGGTGAGATTGTGTTGTGATAGTGAAAAACGCAGGACGCAAAATAGTAATTGCTAAATTTGTTTTTTAAAACAAGTCTGGGAGGAATATATATCAAAAGATGGTTATTTTTGGGTGGTAGAATTAAAGTGCTGTTTTTATTTTTGCACTTTTGGGCATGTTAAATGATGAATACGGTTTATTTTCATCGTGGACCGCCCTCCCCCTCTTTTTTAAGTGAGTGCCCAATTTTAGTCGCTACTATATTCACGGCTAAATGGACGTGGAAGGTAAATTTCTATGAAAGAAGATCCAAGGACGCTTTCCAAATATTTATTCAGGCCTTTATAATTTGAAAATCTTCAGACATCTCATAGTTGCTTTTCTTTCTTTTTTCCTCATAAGGCATTCACTTCCATAGACATGCATGAACATGTGGCACAAGACCAACCTTTTGCAGTATTAACCCAAAGAATATTGACATGGATACAACCCATCTATCTTTTCATGTTTTATTTGTTTTCATGTTTCTGGTGTGTTTTCTTCTATTCAATTTTATAACATTAGTGGTGGTTTGCATATTCACCACCAGTCAGGATATTGAACCTTCACTCACCACAAGGATCCCTCTCTTGGGCTTTTATAACCACACCCACATTCCTCCCCCACCTCCCCTTCCCTGAACCCTGGTAATAAGACAAATTTTGTAAAATTCCATTTATATTAGGTACCTAGAATAGGTGAATTCATGGAGACAGAAAGTAGAAGAAAAGTTGCCAGGAGGGAGAAGAGGGAAATGGGAGTTATTAGAGGGTATTAAGTTTCTGTTTGGGATGTTGAGAAGGTTCTAGAGGCAGATGGTGGTAATAGTTGCAGCATTGTTAAGTATACTTAATGCCAATGAATCATATACTTAAAAATTGTTAAAATTGTAAATTTTGTTTTGTATGTGTTACAACAAAATTTTTAAAAATCAGTTGCACAGATTTCTGTGGGTCTAACTGCTTTTTCCCTAAAAATTAGATCCTTCCCACAGTTCTATATATCTCCAACTGTAAAGTGGGACCTTTATGTTTATTTGTTTTGTAAAAGATAATCATAACGTCACCAAATAGGTTTCCCCTCACTGAAATTATATGCTCACTCCCACAAATCAGTAAATATAGCATAAGCAGGCAGCGATCCTATTCTTACTAGGAGAAGCAAAGTTGAATTGAATAACTATCAAAAGTAGTTCCTGGGTTTTTAACTCTCTGACATTAGTCAAGTCACAAATATCAACTTTCTTAAAATAATAATAGTACTGGGGCACCTGAGTGACTAAGCAGCTGGTTCTTAGTTTCGGCTCAGGTCATGATCTCATGGTTCATGGGTTTGAGCCCCGAGTCCAGCTCTGTGCTGACGGTGTGGAGCCTGCTTGGGGTTCTCTCTTGGATCTCTCTCTGCCCCTCCTGTGCTCTCTCAAAATAAATAAACTTTAGAAAATAATTACAATAGTACTCTTTATTACCATGATAATCAAATAGGTCATGAAAAGTTCTTTGTAAACTGTGAGATGCTCTTCAGGTGTATTACATATTTAGCTGTTTTTGCCTCAAAATGGAAGCAAGCTTTGCTGCAGCTTAAAACTAAGGCTCGATTAGGCTCTACGCATTTCAGACCTCTCCAGTTATGGACTTCAGCTTTGCAGATCCAAAATCTAATTTGGTCATTATACCATAAATGTCTCTTGGGGTTAGACTTAACAGCAGTCATGATATTAAGTGACTGACATGTAATCCAGAACACTAAGCTACTAGTTTACATTAGGGAATTGTGACCCATACCCAGGGCCCCTCCCTTCCCAGAAACAAACACCCATGAAGCCAAAAAGAGTCATCAGAAAGATATTATGAACATGGACTCAAAGCAAACAGAGACAAACTGCCTTGAGATATTTTTAACCCAGTGTTAAGCCTTGTATGCCTCAACTCACTGTGGATTTGGGCTCTCTTTGTTGGCTATCAGCCTCTCATAGACTCCCCCTAGTACACTTTGTGTTTTAGTATAACACCATTTTGGCTACAGTCAAGTCTTATTTTATCCATGGAGATGTGTTTGTATATATGGTGATCTCACCCATCATATGCTGATTTTATTAGAAAACTCAATGTTCTGCCAAGATTCAGTAGTCCTTGCTTCCAAGGGACCTCTCTGATGGATGAGATCTACCCTGTTCTCCTCCAAGCCTTCAACACAATGGCTTGGTAATATATTTTATTTTACCCCACATGTCTCAACTTCACTCTTAGCTCATATCATGTTCTTTCATAAACACTTGGATGAGTAACCTGGTCTCAGTAGTTATTGGTTTCTCTCTGTTGCTTAGGTCCCCAGTGACTTGTGTACCTACTAGTTTTTAATTTACCAGCTTCACAGTAAAAATCATTTATATGGGGGAATATCTTCATCTTTCTTCTTATAAGGCCCAAAACAAATACTGAGAATTTTCATATATGAAGAAATCTGAGGACAAAGCAGTTATGGAATATTGGGGGGGGGGGGGGGGAATGGACCTCAGACCTGATTAGGTAATGAATGTGTATGTGTGTGGTGGAAAGTGGAAATGAAGATAAGAACAAGTATTTATTGAACAGCTATGACTTTATGTATCTGGCTTCCCTTCCATCATGCAGTCTTTCCATGTGACCAAGACTCTTGAGTTCTGCCACTCTGCAGTTAAATGGCCTTGGGTAAATTACAGCTTTCCTTTCCTATGTTGGTAAAGTCAGGATAATACATACTTCTGCACTTTTGTGAAGAACTAACAGAAGATTATTGAAGGATTTAATATACAGCAAAGTAGTGTCCAAGTGTTATCATAGTGGAGCATGCGTTGTGTTTTCAACTCGTTATGGCAAGACGTGAGAGAAAGGAAAGTCCACTGTGGCCTACAAGAGTCAGAGAAGCTTTACCAAACTAGAATTTGGGTTGGGTCTTTATGGTGTACACTTGAACTGCCTGGGACTGGGGAAAGGAGCCATTCAGAAAACGGATGAAGCATGAGCAAAGATGTTGGGGGCAGTGGTGAGCACTGCTGGACAAGGTGGCAGGACAGGAGCTGAAGGTCCCAAGTTTAAGCAACAGGAGAAAAAGGTCAACTCTAGTGATGGGAGTCTGCTTATGAAAAACTGGCAGGATTTGGTGAGTGGTTTGACAGTGATGAAACAGGAAGAAGGGAAGACATTGTTAAGAGTTTGAGCCCAGAGTGTGAGAGTGGGAGAGGGAAGGGGTCAGTGACAGTGATGCGTGAGCTAGAAAGGGGCACCAGAGGGGAGACAGTGTGCATGGTTGGGTGGTGGCCGAGTTTAGGTGATAGGCATGAAAGGCCTCCAGCTTTCACTCTCGCTGAAGGCATGATGGCATTTCCTTTTCACATCGTAAAATTTTAGTCTGTGACACTTTGGAGTTACACTGAGGACAGGAAAAAGACTGAACGCTGTTAGGAGCTCAGAATACTGTACAGGTAGGACCTGTTCCTGGGTTCCTCTGAGGGGATCAACTGGACACTGATCTCTAACCCAGAACCATTTATCACTGCTGATTTTAGGAAAAACTTTTCTAACTTTTGTCTTGCTAAAAAAAAATTATTTCAAATAGGATCAAGTATATAAATAATAATTGGCAGTTCTACTGAGAGAACTTTAAAATAGCTTAGGTTTATTCAATTTTGTTCTGGCCTAGTAGGTAGGTTATAACGGACTGTAGATTTACCTGGGGATAGAGCCTCTGTTTCAAGTTCCTGAAACTCTCCAAGTAGCATTTCCTCATCTGAGGCAAGAAGCTTGCCCTACATGACCCATTCTCTACTCCAAAATCTTGATTCTGTGATATAGCAGCAGAGTGTACCTTGATGACTTAAGTTCCAACTCTTACCACCAGGTGTCACTGTTGCTCCTTAGAAATAGTAATTGCAGGGGGCAGTAGGATCATGAAATCTAATAAAGCCAAAACCTACTTATCCCAATTAATTCAACAAACATTTATTGGACACCTATATGAGACAGGCACTAATGCCAGGTGCTTCGGTTGAAAAAGATCATGCTCTCAAAGAGACCACAGACAGGGAAGCAATCACTCATCAGCGCTCCAATAATATGCAACATCAAGCCAAGGAATCTAACTCTGAAAAATCAACATGCCATCTCCAGGTAGAACACCGATTCCTTAGGATACTTTCTCTGACTCCAACCCCAGGTTAGGTCCCCCAAGCTGGATGTTACTGTTGCAATCTATATCTACCAATTATCATGCTTTTTGTAATCACTTAATGGCAGCATTCCCTACTAGACTGTAAACTGAGGGCAAGGCCCATGCATCTCCTGTCCTGCTGCATTCCCAAGCTTATCATAGTAACAAGGTAACAGCAGTCATTCATGGAGTTTATCAACAGACCAGGTGCTACACTAGGCTCCTTATAGTCACCACTGCATTTGACCTTCCCAACAACCCTAGGCCACTGAGCTTGTTCCCATTCTGCAAAGGAGGAAACCACAGCTACTTGGATAGTAGGTGGCAGAACCATGAATCCGGGACTGATTCAGTAACACGTAATACCATTCACTTGAGCTACTTTTAAGAACTTCCACGATTTGATGCCAACCTATTTATCCAGCTAATGTAACACTCTCTTCCTTGGGTGAGCAACCCCACTCAATTACATGATGCTCACTACCATTTCAACACTGCACTCATTTGCCCTATCCTCTGGCATTGGTCTACATCAACTTCTCTCAAATTAGCATTTAGCTTAACAGAATCGATAATGTACTCATCTATTAGAACAATTATTTTCTGAAAGCTGTTTCCAAACGTGTTCTTCTACAGAAGGCTTATCCTTTATGAAACAACTGTTAGGATTGCCTACCAGGATCTATGAGGTCTACTGGAATGTGGAAAAATAGTTGCTAGTAATAGCTTTTATTTTTAAAGCACTTTTTCACAGACTCATAATGACCTATAAGCTACAGAAGACCATATAAATTAACTAGTTCAACTTCTTATTTTACAGCAGGGGAAAACATTGAGGAAACTCAAAAAAGATTTGATCCAGGTCATACAGTCAATGTTGAGTCAAGGCCATGCTACAACCTCTTATCTAATTTTATTAATTTACGACAACTCCAGCATTAATTTCACAAAGGCCAACTTTTCTAATACCTGTTGGCATCCACCACTTAACCGCCCGGGTTCTAGTCTCAAACCAACAGCCCTCTCTAGCTATGTGACCTTGGGTTAGATATTTATACTGTTCCTGCCTCAGTCTCCTCCTGTTAAGTAAGAACCATAGTTCCAACCTCTTAGGGTTGTTAGGAAATCTAAACGATATTATACATGAAAAGCACTTAGAGCAGTGTGTGGCACATAATAAATGCTCAGTAAACATTAGCCATTATTCCTGTTTAGTAAATATTCTCTAACCATAGTATCTACCAAAGGTTCAAAACATTCTCTCTTTTCTTGGAACTTGAACCTTGTGTTACTTTGAGGAATGATATATTTTTTTCCAAACTGAAATAAATACAAGACAACTGATGTGTTCAATTACTTTAATAACACTACATTTACCATGTTATCACCATGGAATGTAAATTCAGGTTAGACAAGAAAATTTTACAAGTGCGATAGCACTCTAGAGTATACCAAAGTTTGTGTATAATGTCTGACCAAACCACCTTGCTGATAAATCACTAATCACTTCAATTACAGGTAATTTGTTAACATTTATGATTCTTACCAAAAAAAATAAATTTCATACATTTAAAAAGTGTTTTTCATTTACCTTTGCATTAGTACTTAAAATACACATTTCTATTTCAAGATGACATTTAAAAGTCATTCTAATACAACAGCAGCATAAATATAATTCTGCAATTATAAAAAAAGCTAAACTGAGACCCATACTTAAGTTATCCTCATGTTTACACATGATTCTGAAATAAATACTACTTCTAAGCAGCTGTTATCAGCTTTTTAGGTTTGGTTTAAATACACACAAATATTTTCAGTTGTGGGGAAGCTTATTATGTTATATTCCATGCGTTGCTCCGAAAGGGTTCTAAGAGCCAACCAGCCCTAAAAACTGAAGTACTCAATCAGTCTCCAAAGCAGGCAGAAAACAGTTAAATTAAACAGAATCCCTACATAACATCAAAAGCACGTGATCATCTGCAGCAACCGGGAGAACTTGGGGATTG
>PJEM01019086.1:0-16970 GCA_004023845.1 Helogale parvula
CAGGACGTGTCTGCACAGGAGCTGCCAAAGCGGTTCCTTATTTCTCCCTTGCAGAGAGCACTGCAATAGAACTGTCCTCCAATCAATACACGAAAAATGAAGAACAGTCCCAGAGAGATCCGGGTTTCAAGTCAATCTGTGGAACGAGACACTTACTATTGTGCGTTTACACTGTAATCTTTACCCAGACGTGGAGAAAGAGACAAGGTCTCAGCTACAATGTTCCTCATACAGCAAATTCAGTACTTTGGCTCTCGAGCTCCCCTTGCAATATCAAGACACATTTTAATTAAACTCATCCGGAAGCTCCGGAGGACCGGAGGACCGGAAGCTCCAGAGGACAGGAAGCTTGTGCTGCAAAGGTCCGCACAGCTGCTTTCATTGTCAATTACAGATGCCACAGGTCCGCTGAGAGAATGCAGAGCACGCAGGCACCCGGAGCCGGGTCTCATCTATGCAGACACTGACTTCAATGCTTGTGAGTCAGAGAAGGACCGGGCAGGTTCCAGGACTGTGGACTGCGGTGCCACCCGCCTTGTCCCCACCTCAAAGAGGGACCCAAACAGCCCCATGCGCAAAAAGTCTGTTTCTCGCACCAACTCCTCAGCTCACCCACGTCCATCCAGCGCCAGGACGCATGCACATTCCCACACCTGTTTGCAGCCGCGCCTCCGCCTCCGAGGTGCCTCGGCCCGATTTCCTGGTCTGCTCTGCCTGCAAGAGGCCGTTTGAGTTCCCTGACCTTTATTCCAATTTCCAGGGTTTGGCACACATGCTTTGTTTTAAGACAGAGAGAAAGTGAACACACTGAGTGTTAATTACTTGATTGGTACAGTCGTTTATTACAGGGGATCCTCATTATTCGCAGATTCTGTATTTGTTACTTTTTCTGCTTTTCAATTCTGATTTCCTTCAGTGTCTGGCAACTTGCTTGGCCCCTTTCAGCGAAGACCTGGAAACGGGAGTGGAGTCGGGGAGAAGCACCTGCCCCAGGCCAGATGGCTCTGTGCACAGGGCCTGCTCCTCGTGTCACTTCGTGTTTGGCTCTCACCCTGCCGTCCTGGCTGGGCTCAGGCAGGCGACTCTCCTACGGCCTCAGCTTCCGTCCTGTCTGTCAGGGGACGGGGACTGAACTAGGGGTCTCTCCTCTTGATAAAGCCTCTCTAGCCCTGCTCTCCTTCAGCTCTGTGCAGACAGCAACCGCTCTGTCCTCAGAGGGAAGCCGGCCCCGAGCCTTCCTGTGACAGAGCACCGTGCTTCCTGCTGTGGGGAAGCCGCAGCATCACTCGGGGAGGGCGGGGGCCGAGACGGGAGGCCATGAGGGGCCTGCACCCCCGGAGCAGGGCGGAGGAGAGGGCCCCGTCTGGAGGGCCACTGTGGCTGCCACAGTCTCCGTCTCCCCCCACCATCCTCGGCCTTCAGAGGGTGCCCAGGCCTGGCCACTGGAGTGGCTGCTGCCTCCGTGGGCTCCCAGAGAAGCCCGGGAGGCATCGCTGGCCACGACGGACTCGCGCCGGCCACGGGGAGTGAGGGGACGCAGCCCTGTCCTTCCAGGAGAGGTTCCCTGGGGGGCTCCTCGGGGGCGTGGGGCCCTGGACAAGTCAGAGGGTCATGTTTCATGTCTGACCTGCTGCACACCCCCTCCACCTCTCCAGAGCTTACCCGGGTGATGGGCACGCGGGGCCCTGGGCTGACTCCGGGGGCGGTCCGGGGGGTTCCAGTACTGCAGAGGGAGAGCGCAGAAAGCTAGCTCGGGGCTCCCGCCAAGGACGCGCACCCTTGTTTGAGATTCCCGGGTGAAGGATCCAGCTGCCTGGAGGGCGCTCTGGCTGATGCGTTTGGGCCCTGCCCCCGCTAGGTCTCCTCGGGTCCGAGGGCTGGGCGTCGGATGGGGCGCAGATCGCTGGCCTGCCACGGGCGCTAGCCCCCTGGCCTGCGGCTCACGCTGGCGGGCGGCCCAGACAGCGGGATGCCCCCCCCCCCGGATCCGGGCACAGGAGTGCTCAGAGGACGGCCGCTGGGGCCTGCGTGGCCAGGGCGCCACCAGGGGCCAGACCAGCTGCCCGCTCGCATGGGGGGCCGGCGCCCGTGAGCACCCACACCACACGCCAGTTCCGGCTCCGGGAAAGTGAGGGGGTGACGACACTCAAGTCCTCCCAGGTTCCACCTTCTGAGCAGACACCAGTGTGCTCCGTGGCTGGGGCACACGGCCCAGACGTGCCCACACACATGTACACTCTGACGCACACCCCCAATCCCTGACACACCCATGTGCACACACACCTGTGCACACACTCATGTACGCACCCCACACCCACAGTCACTCACACACCCGTGCACACACTCACATATGCACCGCACACCCCCAAACCTTCACATACCTGTGTACCCACAGACACACCCCATATGCGCAATCCCTCACACTCCCATGCACACTCACATACACACCCACACCCCCAACCTTTACACCCTCATGCACACACATACACACCCACACTCAGTCCCTCACACACCAGTGCACACTCACATACACACTCCACACCAAACCTTCACACACGCATGCACGCATTCACATGTGCACCCCACACCACAAACCTTCACACACCCATGCGCACACTCACATACCCCCCCAAAACCTTCCCTCAGTCGTGCGCACACTCACATACATACCCCACCCCTCCAAGCCCTCACATACACTCATGCATACGCTCATTCCCATAAATACTCCCACGCGTCCAAAGTCACATACATCCAGACCTACAGACACCCTAACCTATACGTAGGGTCATAAATCCATGGACACACACACCCAAGCCCTCATACACAACCATGCGCACACAATACACACCCAACCCCCACACACACATGAAAACACACACACAGACACAAACCTACGCAGGCACACTCGTACACACTCACGCCTTTACCCAAATCCGTGCACTCACACCACGTGTCCTGTGACGCGTCTCCACTCAGCACCAGGAACACTGCCAGCAACAGCACCGAGTGAGGCCGGTGAGCGGCAGGGCAGCACCCTCCCCCACAGTCCTGGAGCCCGGCTGGCCGCCCCTGCCACCCACGCTGCCGTCCCCCTGCACCCACAGACAGCACCAAGCATGCGTCCCTGGGCCAAACCCAGCTCTGGAGTCAGGAGGAAAAGAGGCCAGCCCCTGGGGAGGGGCAAACACTGGTGACCACGACTCAAGGAGGAGAGCGTAGGGACCGAGGAGGCCACGGGTCTGGCTGGAAGGTGGGACCCTCGGTGAGGGGGCCTGCAGAGATCAGGTAAGCCCCCCTGGACTGTGGGCAGCGTGTGCAGACGCACTTGTGTGGAGGGCCCCACAGTCCGGGCGCACCCCTGCCTTCCACATGTGCGGGGCTCCAGCTGCCTAGAGACGCCGCTGGAGCTCTGTGCCACCCACTCCGTCCCCTGTCTGTCCCCTCCTGGATGCCCTCTGTCCGCCCACGTCTCGGCCCTCACCGCTGCGCCCCTTCTGCCATGGGTTCAGTCCCGCGCCTCCCCAGGTTTGCAGGGGCAGGGCCGGGCGCGCCACTGCACAGGTCTGTGCCCCATGGAGGAACGAGCAAGTCCCTTCCTCCGGCACAGAACCTCCCCTGACCCTGTCAGCCCCGTGCAGACCGCACTCAGGGCTGTATCAGCATGGGCCTCCATCTGCCCCTCCTTTTTATCAGACTCAGAACATAAGGAAAGAATCAAGCTTCGAAGGAGGTATCATTTCCAAAGCTAAGCAAAGATTTTTGTTTTGGAAACTTCTCCTTTGGAAGTCGTGGAAAGCCGGCGCTGACAGGCGCGCTCTGCTCCGAATCGCAGTGATTTGTTTATTCAGGCCGCGTGCTCTCTGGGACGGCATCTGCTTCTCCTGAGAGTGTGAGCCGGTGGGTGGGTCGTGCCCGCACGCAGCAAGGGTGGCCCTGCAGCGCCAGCCGCCTCGCCGAAACAGGAGGCTGGTCAGGGACAGGCGCCCGGGGCGGAGCCCTTCCGTGGGACCGACATCCTCCCTGGGGACCGGGCCTGTCCCCTCATGGGCCTCTTCTCTCAGGAGGGGGACCTCCCCCGGACCCCCCTCTAGCCTCCGACTGTCTGCCTCCTGCCCCCACCCCGGGCTCGGAGGTACACCCGAGCTGGGGCCTCAAGGTCTAGGTCAGTACAGGGGCTCCTGGGCGGCTCAGTGGGTTAAGCATCCAACTTCAGCTCAGGTTGTGATCTCACAGTTTGTGGATTCCAGCCCCACATCAGGCTCTGTGCGGACAGCTGGGAGCCTGGAGCTGCTCCGGAGTCTGTGTCCCTCTCTGCCCCCCTCTGCTTGTGCTCTGTGTCTCTCTCTCTCTCTCAAAACAAACAAACAAACGAATGAACATTTAAAAAATTAGGGCAGTAAAAAGTAGCTTCTCCAGATACAGCCTCAGGAGCTGGGCCTCTTGCAGCCACAGCCCTAAGCGGGCTGGGCACCGACGGGGTTCCGGCCTGTTCTAACCGGGCCGGCCCCGCGGGACGAGGGTGGAATACGGCTGCTGTGGGCTTTGCTGGTGCGCTCACACATGAATCGGGACTTCGGTGTCAGCTCTGGGCCTGCCTGGGCCTCGTCGGACACCGACATGCACAGCCAGCTGTCCTGCTTCGCCGGCTCCAGTCCGGTCTTGCCCACGAAGAGCCCAGGCGGCGGGCGCGCCGAGGCAGGGGTGCTCAGGCCTTGGCCCGCAGTTGCGGGTGCCCGCCTGCAGGGCTGAGGGAGCCTCTGGCTCCGCCCACCTGCCACTGCACTGCAGTGCCCACAAATAGTGGCACACTGTGACGTCCCTCTTGGACCCCGTCACTCCTGGGCCCGCGGTGACTTCCCGTCTGTCCCGGCCTCACTGCTTTAAACGCTATGCCCCACAGAAGAAACCACTGCGTTGAAGATGTGCCAGACACGTGGAGCACGTGGCAGGCTTCCACGGGCGGGGCTGGCGTCCGCTGGCCTGTCATGTAAGCCCCAGCGGCACCTCCCCGGCCTGCCTGTCAGCCTGCTGTCAGCCTGTCCGGAGTGACAGCAGAGCGCGCCCGATGAGCTGATGGAGGCATCCGGCCCCCTCCCCCCCAGGCCGCTGCCCCCACAGTGGCTTTGTGGCGCTCTGTCTCCTTGGCCGTGTGGGGGAGTGAAGGGGACTTCCCCAGGGCTGCCGCTCTAGGGGCCTAGAACAGGACAGGGAGCAGAGGCAGTGGTGACCCGGACCAGGGGCTCTGCTGGTTGGGACATGGGTTCTGCAGGGCCCGCACGGTGTCAATGCCGAAGCGGGAAGTGACTTTCCCTGGACAGTGAGAAGGCTCGCCGGAGGTGGAGGCTTCCGCTCCCTGTGGGTACCAGAGGAGTGACGGCTGGACCACAGCCCTCCTGGAACAGAGGGGCAGACCCCAAGGTGCCCCCGGCATCCCCGCTCTAGGGCACACCCATGCTGCTCCCGGTAACTCAATCCAACGCTAACCAGATGACGCTGTGACGAGATTCTGCAGGTGGAATCAAGGTCCCAGATCAGGGCACTGTCCGGGTGGGCCTGCCCTCATCACATGAGGTCCTTTACAAGCAGACTTTCAACTGCTGGTCACAGAAGCCAGTCTGAGATTGAAAAGGATCTGGCCGCTGGCATACCCATGGGGTGAGGGGCGGCTTGGGGTGAGGAATGCGGGTGACCTCTAGGAGCTCAGAGTGGCCCAGCCGACAGCCCCAGTGCCGCACGGAGCTCAATTCGGATGACGCGGTTCGGCCCACAGGCCGTGTGCAGACTTCTGGCCTCCGGATTGGGGAGAAAACACACCCACCCAGTGTACGCACTTTGTGATGGCAGCCGCAGGAAATGGACACAGACCCTGTTACCAGGACGTGGGGCCCCGCTGTCATAACACCTAAAACCGTGGAGGTGGCTTGGGAACGGGGAGTGGCTGGGAATCTGGAGACCCACAAGAGGAAATGGCCAGGCTGCCGTGAACAGAGTCTTGGTGTAAATGTTCTGTCAGAGTGCCAGACTGGGGGGGGTGGGGGGGTGACACTTGTCACAGCAGCAGAGGACCTGGCTGAACTGCGTCCTCCTGTTGGGCGCAGGGCGGAGCTTGAGAGCCGAGACACCGGGAGATTCCTGAGCCAAAGGGAAAGGTGCGTCTTGTTGGCAGCGCAGTGGAGACGTGGGAGAAGACGGCCGAGCAGCCCCTGAGTCTTTGGGACGACCTCAGCCAGTTCGGGTCACACAGACTCGGGGGTGGGGGCGCATGTCCCCAAGAGACCCTCCCTGGGACTCGCGGGTGCTTGGGCCTCTCCGCACAGGCCAGAAAGAGAGGCCGTCCAGGGTGTGAGGGGGTGGCCCGCCGAGTCCCGGAGAACAGAGTATCGGCAGAAATACTGCCTGCTTAGGCCGGAAGCGGCAAGGGAAACGGGCTGTTGCGTTTCCAGAGCTGCACGGGCAGGAGCCAGGCTGTGGGCCCGTGCTGCCCTTCAGGAAAGGGCTGAATGACTCCCAAGAGTGCAGAGCACGGCCTTGACTCACACAGGATTGCTCTCTTGCCTTGAACCCTGCTGGAGCTCATAGTTCATATTTTCATATTTCTTGGGACTCTTTTCCTCCCTCTGCCCCCACCTCACTGCTTTTCTAAGTAGACTTTCTGTTTTAGAGCAGTTGTAGGTTCATAGCCAAATTGAGTGGAAGGTACAAAGTTTTCCCAGCCATGACCGACCCCACACCAGAAGCAGGCCTTTATTCCGAGAGAGGAGCCCCTGCTGACACCTCATTGTCACCCAAAGTGCATCATTTCCATTAGGGCTCAGTCTTGCTGCTGCGTATTCTATGTGACAAAGGTATCCATCGTTGCAGCTGTATCACACACAGTGCGTCACCGCACCCCAGCCGCGCATGCTCTGAGTCCCCCCCCCCCCCCGGCAGCCACTGGGGGGACCTTTTCCTGTCTCCCTGGTTTTCCTGTCGCAGAGCACCCTGTGCTCGGAATCACAGGGTGCGCAGCCTTCTCGGGCCCGCCCCTGTCGCTTCGTTCCCGGGTCCGTCACTGCTGGGTGGGGCGTTTCTCTTTGGTGCGGAGTGATTTCGCCTTGTGTGGATGGACCGCGGTTCACACAGTGGTTCAGCCTTCGGATAATAGTCCTTTATCCAGTGTACCTTTTGCAAACATTTTGTCCCACGCTGTGGCTTGTCTGCTCATTCTTGACAGGGATTCTCACAGAGCAGAACGATTTAATGGTAATGAATTCCAGCGTGTCCATTCTCTCTTTCATGGCCTGTGCCCTCAGCGGTGGTTTGAATAGGCCGCACCACACCTGAAGCCTTCTGGGTTCCCCCCATGTTATCTCCCAGGAGTTTCATGGTTGCATGTCGACATTTGGGCCCAGAATCCATTTTTGAGTTAATTTTTGTGTAGGATATAAGGTCTCTGTCTAGACTTCTTTTTCTTGGCATGCGGATGCCCTGTACCATTTCTTGAGGAGACTATTTCCGTTCCAGTGTATTGCCTTTGCTTTTTTGTCCAGGATCTTTCGGCTGCATGTTTACAGGTCTCTGCCTGGGCTCTCGGTTCTGTTCCAGGGACCTACTTGTCTTTTCTTTCACCAAAACCACACTGTCTTGATTACAGTCTTTTTGTAGTGAGTCATGAAGTCAGGTAGTGTCAATGCTCTGACTGTTCTCATTCCGGACTGAGTTGCCTTTTCTGAGACTTTTGCTTCTTAAAACAGAGTCTAGAATCAGTTCGTCGGCATCTGGGTGTTAACTGGGATTGCGCTGCACCCACAGATCTGGTTTGGAGATACTGACATCTTGACAGTCTTCACTGTTACCCGCAAAGACAGTTTCCCCCTTTCCAACGAGTATACTTTTCTTATCTTATTGCATTGGCTACGGCTTCCAGGATGACACTGAAAAGGAACGGTGAGAGGGAACACTATGCTGTTCATGATCCAAGCAGGAAATTGTCTAGTCTCTCACCGCTAACTGTGATGTTACCAGAGATTGTTGTCACCGTCATCGTCGTCGTCATTGTTGGCCATAGACCTCTTGGGAGCTGTTCTTTATGAAGCTGATGAAATTTCCTTCTGTACCTAGTTTACTGAAAGTGTTTTTTTTTTTTTTTAATCCTGAATGGGTGTTGGATTTTGTCAAATGCTTTCTCTACATCTATTGGTAGGATCACGGGGTTTTTCTGTACTCTGCTGATGAGATGGATTCTATTAGTTGATTTCTGAACGGTGAACTAGACTTGCATACCACTTGCTCATGGTGTACAATTATTTTATGCATTGTGGGATTTGGTTTGCTAACATTTTGTCGAGGATTTTTGTATCGATGGTCATGAAAGATATTTGTCTATAGTTTCCTTGTAATGCCTTTGCCAGATTTGTATTAGGGTCATGCTGGTCTCCTAGAATGAGTTCTGAAGTATTCTCTCTGCCTCTATCCTCTGGGAGAGACTGTGGATAATCAAGATAAGTTCCTCCTTGTATGTTTAGTAGAATTCACCAGTGAGCCCGTCAGGGTCTGGAGCTTTCTGTTTGAGGAGGCTATGAAATCACAGATTCATTTTCTCGAATAGCAAGAGATTTATTCAAATTGTTTATCTTTTTCAATGTGCATTTGGCAGATTTTGTCCCTCAAGGAATTGGCCCATTTCATCTAGCTTACCAAATTTGTGGTCACAGTGGTTCATAATATTCCTACAGTATCATTTTAATGTTCATGGAGTCTACTCCTCTATAGGTAAATTAATTTTCTCCCTTTGGCTTCTTTAAATGTTTTTCTTTATCTTTGATCTTCTAAAGTCTGACTATGATATGCCTAGGTTTGGGGCTTTTTGTTGTTATTTTGTTTTTGCATGTATCCCAGTTGGTGGACTCTGAGCTCCTGCATCTGTACAGAGTTTGGTGTCTGCATGGACCTGGGGGAAGTTCTCACTCAGTGTTGCTTCGGACGCTTCTTCCGTCCCTCTCCGTCCTGCTTCTCTGTCTGGTCTTCCCCCTCACATGCGTGCCACACCTTTGGTGGCTGTCCACGGTCCTTGGATAATCTGGGTTCTCTGGTTTTCAGTCTTGTTTCTCTTTGTTTTCTTCTTGTGGACAAATCCCCAGGCTCACAGATTCTTTCTTCGGCTGTCCCCCCACTGTGGCCGAGCCTGCCGAGTCACTCCTCATTTCCGTTACGGTGTTTTTGACCTCCAGCATTTCCTTTTTATTCTTTCTTGGCATTTCTATCCCTCAGTATACATTACCTGTCTATTGTGTGCTCTCTACTTTATCCAGTGGCATATGACTTAGCATATCATCACAGCTGTTTTAAATTCCTGGTCTGACAATTCCAACACGACGGCCTTGTCTGGTTCTGATGCTGCTCTGTGTCTTCATTGTTTTTGTCTTATTGTGAGCCTTGTGGGGTTTTTTTGATGGTGACAGACATGATGTACTGGGTGAAAGAAACCACTGTAAACAGGCCTTTAGTGACACGGTGAGCAGGTCAGGCTCTGGTGGAATCATTTCTCTGGAAGATGGGCCAGGGCTCTGGCAGGTTTCATGATGGCTGCTCTCCCCTCCCTGCCAGAGCCTGCAGGGACGTTTCCCTGGGAAGGCTTGCTCTGGCTCCCCAGCCCTGCACTCTTCACTCTCACACTTGTCTACACTGAGCCTCCAGCAACCTGGCCCTTACAGTGTCTGTTTTCACCCCGGGGCGCTAGTTCCCAAGGGGGTTTCTGCTCCGGCAGGTTGTGATTCTCTGTGCTCACGTGTCTCCAGACTTGGGGGCAGTGGTTTGCCCTGGGACCTCGCTTCTCTGAGGAACGGAAGGCAAGTTGTGTTTTCAGCTTGTTCAGCTTTTGTCTGGATGTGAGGACCAGGTAGCAACTTCCCAGCTCCATGAGTGCGAGTGCGAGATCAGAACTGGAACTCTGGCCCCCTTTCTAACTTCTGTGTTTTTCTCTTGGGGCAAAGACAGTCTACTACTCTTGCTCTCTGCCTGTCCCACCAGGGAGTATAGAGCACCAGGGAGTATAGAGCATGATGGAGAGGCATTTTGCTCAGGGTGGACCATATGGAGTCTCCCCCACCAGACGGAGGGATCCACTTAATGAGCCAATGATATTTAGATGAGACTTGGAACAAAGACGATGGGTAAGAAGTTGAGAATTTTGAGGACGTTGAGACAGAGTGAATATATTTTGTAGGTGGGCTGCGTGAGTTTAGGAGGGACAGAGGGCAGCCTACATTGGGCTACCTTGTTGCTCTCCAACAGGTGTGTCCCAGTCCTGATTCCAGGAACCTGTAAATTTGACCTTACTTGGAAAAAAGTGTCTCGGCAGATGCAGTTACGTTAAAAACCTTGAGATCTCGAGGGGTTATCTGCTGGGCACTGGAGCCACTGACAAGCGTTGAAACAGACACACTGGTCAAGGCGGTGATGCCAAGATGTGGGGAGGCTGGAGAGATGCGGCTGCAGGTCGCCAGCGGGGCACAGGTCACCAGTGGGGCACAGGTCTCCTCTGGGACCTTGGTGGGGGGGCAGTGCCCTGACCACACCTTGGCTTCAGATTGAGGCCTTCAGAGCTACATGAGCATAAATTCTGTTGTTTCCCACCGCCTGTTCATGGTGGTCCCTCACGGAAGCTCCAGGAAAATCACACCTCCATCTGCTTTCTGTTCAGTTTGCAGTCAGGTCAGGTGACAGGGAAACCCGGCCCAGCTGTGAGGCCTGTGGGTGACGGGGGGACCCCGCCTCCTCTGTGGGGTCTGTGCACAGTGAGGGGTGGGTGAGGGGGGTCCCCGCCCCAGCGGTGAGGTCTGTGGGTGACGGGGGACCCCGCCTCCTCTGTGGGGTCTGTGCACAGTGAGGGGTGGTGATTGAGGACCCTGCCCCAGGCAGCATAATCAGGAAGGCCCGAGCACGTTAATGGCCGCTGGGCTTGGACCGTGGGCACCCTGGGGTCCGGGTGTGAATACCGGATGGCGGAGCAGCTACTCCCCAGACCCAAGCTCGGTGTGAGGCTGGACAAGATGCCACGGCCTTCTTCCTCGTGGCCCGAACACCCCTGCAAGCACACAACGCCAGGGATGAGGCTGCAGGGCCGGGCCCTGATTTGGGCTGGGCGGGAGGGGTTGCTGCTGCCCTCAAGGGTGCCCGGCCTCCTTCCCCAGTCCCAGGCCGACTGGGAGGGAGGGACGTCTGCGGGTTTAGCAGAAAGCCCTGACTGCAGAGGGAAACTCAGTTTCCGAGACGGGGCGTGAACAGGTGGGCTTGGACCTGCACCCTGAGCAGCCCAGCTCCTCCAGATCCTGCCCCGAGGCCCGAGACCCCTTCTTTCTCTCCGCACTGTCCTCCCTGAACCTTTGGTCCCTCCAGCCAGCTGGACTCTCGTGTGACAGAGGCCTCTCGCCCTTCTGAGGTCCTCGTGTGAGCCCTCGGGGCAAGGCCACACGTGGGACAGACACGCGTGTCCGAATCGCAGGTGAGGTGCTTCCCCAGCACCGGGGATGCGGCCCGGGCTGCCCTCTGACCGTCTGCATCGTCTCCTCCCAGCTGTGCATCTTAGCACCACGGCCTCAGAACCAGAGCCTCACGTCACTGCACATTGCGGCCTGGGGTCCCACAGCAAGAGCCACGGGACGTGGGGAGACTGTGTTCCTGCCTGTCCTCGTTAGCCTTAACAATAAACAGGCATTTTATCAACAAAACTGGGTTTTTTCAGCGATAACAGAATTGCAATTCAGGATGCTCTCACGGTTTCTCACTGGCTGGGTTACAGGGTGGTCTTCTTGTGGGAGACGCTGCCCACCCCTCTTCCTTTTGGGGGCCCGTAGCTGATGATTCTTTCTGGTTGCGGATGCTTTGGTTGGGGTCCGCACAGGCACCCCTGGCTAGCGCTGGAGTCCCCATGAGTGAGGCTGCCGTTTATTTTCACAGCCTCTCCTTACACAGGGTGGGGCTAGCGCCAGTGCGGCTCCCACCTTTCCCAGAGCATCTGGCTCAGCATCTCCAAACGATGCACCTGCTGCCGCACCAACCTCTGGGCGCCAGCTGCACGCCCGGGCATGGAAAGACAAGGCCACCGTGGGTGGGCGCGGCCTCCTTCACGTCCAGCTGCGTTTCTGCACCCAGCAAGCAGCTGATGGACACAAGCCCTTGGCTCATTCTGGGAAAGATGCTGCAAGCAGACCGGCCGGCTAGGCAAGTGAGTCACCCGTTCCCCATCCCGAGGGTGAGAGGAAACGGCAGAAGTGGGGCCAGGAGACCTTGATCTGAGTCTGAAGGACCGTGAGGCACTGGTGGTGGGAAACGTGCCGCAGGGACAGGCAGTGCCAGGGCCGAACCTGCCCACCACTGGGACAGAGGTTGTGCACGATGGCACGCCAGCCACGCTCCAAGGACTGCGGGTCCTCACCTGCAGCGTTCCGGCCCATGGAGCACAGCCTCTGGTCCTGCTCGCAGCTCTCCGCCCCTGCAGCCCGGGGGGCCTCGTGGCAGCACAGCCTGGCTGCACAGTGCTCTCCGGCTGGAGAAGCTCCTGGGATCCGCTGAGCGATACCCTCCCACCGCTCCCGCCTGCGGTGCTGGGGAGGCTGAGCGACGGGACCGAGCGGCTGGCCGCTGGCCGTCAGGGGAAGCGGGACCACCCTTGCCTCCGGCCCTGCGGCTTTTCACTTTCAAAATGAATCAGGGAAAAGTACCTCCTCGACAGGCCCACCGCTGTTCCAAGTTTGCAGACGGGTGCCAGAAGTTTGAAATATTATGTGGATGTGGAAATCAGTTGCAAATGTGAAAACGGACTACAATCTGCGTGTCTTTCGAGAGTTTTACTCAAACCTATGGCTGATAATTAAACTGGCGGCAGTAAGGAGGGAAGAGGCTCCGCACAGGTGAGGGTGGTGGTCTCATGCCAGGCTGACGCCCCAACCAACATGGCGGCCTCCGAGAAAGCCTTTCACCCAAGTCCAAACCCAACCACAGCCCCCACCCTGACTGCATAGTCGCGTTCCGGGGGGGTGGGGGGGGTGGGGGTGGGGTGTGTGTGTGTGTGTGTGTGTGTGTGTGTGTGTGTGTGTGTGTGAATTTCTCCAGGATGTTGGTCTTTTCTTCTACTACAATCTGTGTGTGCGCGCATTTGCGGCCTGCAGAGAAAATCGCTGCGGAGCCCAGCGTCAGGCTCGCCTCACTCACTCCTCCCCTAACGACCTCCGCCTTGTCGAGGACCAGGAGCATTTAGTTCCAGGTCGGCGTCAGCTGTGTTCGATGCGATGGGAAAGCGGCTTCACGTCGGCACGATGTTGGTGCCACAGGGGCACGGGTCTTGCGTTTTGCCCACCTTTATACGGAGTAAAACCGAACTCCGAGCATTTTGTGTTTGAGGAAGTGCAAACGCCTCCCGGGGTGACAACAAACACAGTCCAGCCCCGAGAATCAGTTAAAGGGCAAGCCCCAACATTCTGGTGCAGAAATAAAGCCCATGGGTGACCTCAACACCACAAGGTGCCGAACGTCAGTGTCAGGGGTCAAGGCCCACACCAGGGAGGCAGAAAATAGGGTGGACACCATAGGTCCCACTGCCAACAGCCCGCTGCCAGGGAGGTCCTCCGACACCCTCCATAGCGTCTCCTCACCTGATGCACAAAACGGGGCTCCAGCCATCACACCAACGCCAGGGGTGCCTGAAGATGGCCAGACAGATTCACCTGCTTCCCCTGGTCCAGCTTCCAGAAGCAACTCAGTGTCCACTCCCAGTTATGTTCTCTGAGTCCGAACAGTGGAGGCATGGTCAATCCACTCAGACTAGGGAGCAGTGGGGGCTGGGGTTACAGCACAGGGGGAGGGGTGGGGGTGGAGTCAGAGCATGGGGGGAGGGGCGTGGGGTGGAGTCAGCACCAGGGGAGGGCAGCGGTGGGGGTGGAGTCACAGCGTAGGAAGAGGGGAACGGTGGGGGTGGGGTCAGAGCATGGGGGGAGGGGCGTGGGGTGGAGTCAGAGCACCAGGGGAGGGCAGCAGTGGGGGGTGGAGTCAGAACACCACGAGAGGGGTGCTGTAGGGGTGGAGTCAGAGCACCTGCTGGGGGAGCAGTGGGGGTAGAGTTGGCGCACCTGGGATTGGGAGTAGCAGTGTTGGAATTACCACCTGGTTTCATAGGGTTTTTTGGATGTTGGAGACTAGCAGTTAAAGAGATAGGTATCTGTGCTTCAGCTCCAGCCACATCAGTTTAGCAATGGATTTTTGTTAGTGGAAGGGTCTAGGGTGAAAAAGTTAACTCTGGGGTCAAGGTTTGTAAGTAGCACAAAATTATCCTGATGCACTTTTTTTTTAACAGTCTAACTCTGCAGAGAAGCAGACCATCGTCTCTTACTAATTTCTTTACTCACGGGAGAGAATGGCCTGGAGGTAACCCCGTAGCGCTCCGATGCCTTCGTGCCACGGGCCTTCATGCCCTGCTTGGGGTCAAGCCTCCCTAGGCCCGTTCCGGAGGGGCTCACGGGCGGTCCCGGCCCTGCTCCGGGTCCCGGGGGGGGGGGGGGGGGGGAGGTGTGCAGCAGGCGCGGATGCTGACGGGCTGTCCCCGCAGCACCAACGGCGGGACAGGTTTGCTTTCCTTTGGCTTCTGGTCTCTTCACAGGTGGGTGTGGAGAGAGAACGGGTTTGATGGCAGAAGTCCTGGCCTGTGGCTCTTGCTCTGACGGCTGATGTGAGTGAGACGCATGTATACCCCCAGTCTGAGGAGCCTGCGGTCAGTGTGTGTGTGTGTGTGTGTGTGTGTGTGTGTGTGTGTACTCTGAGTCCCTGGTGTGGGTGTGTGTGTGCACACACATGTAATCTGAGTCCCTGGTGTGTGTTTGTGTGTATGTGCATGTGTGTACTCTGATCCCTGGTGTGTGTGTATGCGTGTGCACCTGTGTGTACTCCGAGTCCCTGGTGTGTGTGCGTGCGTGCACGTGCATGTGTGTGTACTCTGAGTCCCTGGTGTGTGTGTGTGTGTGTGTGTGTGTGTATGCGCACCTGTGTCTACTCTGATCCCTGGTGTGTGCGTTTGTGCACACGTGTGTGTACTTTGAGTGGTGTGTGTGCACGTGCATGTGTGTGTACTCTGAGTCCCTGGTGTGCGTGTATGTGGATGCACGT
This sequence comes from Helogale parvula, assembly GCA_004023845.1. NCBI lineage: Eukaryota > Metazoa > Chordata > Mammalia > Carnivora > Herpestidae > Helogale > Helogale parvula. The sequence continues at coordinate 15,136 of PJEM01019086.1, forward strand.
GTGTGTACTCTGAGTCCCTGGCGTGTGTGCGCGCGTGCACACCTGTGTGTACTCTGAGTCCCTGGTGTGAGTGTGCGTGTGTACGCACGTGTACTCTGAGTCCCTGGTGTGTGTGTGTGTGTGCGTGTGCACGTGTGTGTACTCTGAGTCCCTGGTGTGAGTGTGCGTGTGTGCGTGCACGTGTGTGTACTCTGAGTCCCATGCGCGCGCACCTGTGTGTACTCCGCTCCCTGGTGTGAGTCCGGAGTGCAGCTGTCACAGAGAACCACATGCTCCACCTCTGGGAGCCGCTTGCCACATGGGCTGTTGCAGAAGCTGCAGCCTCTGGGCACACAGCCTGCCCACCTGCGTGTGCCCTGGGCCCGGGCACGAGCTGCCTCCCCCGCCTCACTCCTAGCTCCACAGGTCACGATCCTGCGGCCACATCTGGGCACAGCGGAAGCTCTCCATAACTGCCTTGTTGATACACGTGCATGCCTGCCGTGCCCTCCCTGCCCTCCCCGCACTGGGCACAGTGGGAGGAGCTGCTGGGGCCGAGGGCTCGACCTCATGGTGCCAGGCAAGGGCGGAGCGCCCGCTCACACGCCAGCATCAGACCAGGGGCCCGGAAAGCACAGGTCCACTGTCATTCTGGAGGCCAGTGGGTACAGACCAGATAAGACAGAGACTAGGAACATAACTCACCAAAGTAACAAGGTAAGACCCAGAAGATCCCATGAAGGTTGTTTTCTAGAAGGGCTACTTCCTGTGTTTCCTTGAACAGGCCAGCTTCCAGCAATCTGAGCCCTCCTAGGTGACCCCAAACTCATGCCCACACCAAACCGGAATGCGACCTTAGCAGAAATGGCCACATTATACCGGCCCCGAGTCAGTAACAGGTGTCCTCATGTGACAAGGGAGCACGATTTTGGTCAGCCACGTGGTGGAGGCAGAGACTTGGGGAGACACGGCCATGAGCCCAGAACGTGGGGGGCCCGGCAGTCGGGAGAGGCAGGAGGGACCCTCCTGGAGCCTTGAGAGGGGGCGCAGCCGTGCGACAACTTGACCTCAGTCTCCTGGGCTCCCGACTGGGGAGACAGCGAAGCCTGGGGTCCGAAGGCTCCCCACTCATGGCTTCCTTCGCAGCCCCAGGAACCTAGCCCTACGCCTGCGCAGTCCAAGGGAAACTGCGGGAGAGGCGCTTCAGAGCGACAGCTGGACGAGGGGGGGAGGCTCTTCCAGAGCAGTCTGCAGGTGGCCTGTCCTGTGTGAGAGCGGAGGGGCTCACCCGCCTCCACACCTGCCCCCATGCTTCCCTGAGGCGCCCTCCCACTGGGACCCCCAAAACCAAGCAGAAAGCAGCATCAACACATTCTCAAAATACATCCCAGAACTATGGTATCTCTTCTATTTCTGGACAGAAACGGGGCACCTAAAGAAAAACCCGACACTTCTAAAAATAGTGCAGTGTGTATTATTTTCACACTTTGCTAGAAACTGGGCAGGGGAGAACATTTCAGGTGTTTGCAGAATGACCTCCAGATGTACCAGACTTCGGGTAGAAAATGCAGCACAGCCAGGAGGGAACGGGCTGTCCACCAGAGAAGGGCACACTAAGGGCGGGGGGGGGGGGCTCGACTGCTTTCCCAGAGACTTACATTGCCCTTCTGCACGGAGCAAGGACCGAGGAAGAATAGAGACACTGCTAGTTGTGCTGCCGGCCATGCAAAGCAGCCACTAAGCACCGGGGGGCAGCCTCCTGCTGCTGCCCAGGCTCCAAGCGGCTGAAGTATGAGGGGAGCAGCCCGAAGGGAGGGGGGAGCTGGGGGGAAGCGAGGTGGGGAGCAGGGAGTGGG